>JBAMCM010000110.1:0-140978 GCA_037075145.1 Scaptodrosophila latifasciaeformis | reverse complement strand
AAAAAGAAATATTATTGACATAAATGAAGTCAGATTGATCTCTAAATAATAATAATAATAATAATAAAAAAAAGTTGTTTTTGAAAAAAAAAAAAATTAATATGGGAATTTATAGCTCTTTGTACAAAAGGTACGAACTTTTAGTAGGATTGTAGGATCTTCATGGGATAATTTCGAGATAATAGACATAATTGATCGGTTAATATGTTCGACTTGACCGTTGCCCCTGCGATCTTCACTTGTTGTCAAAACGTGCTCAACTCCATTTTATTTCAAATGCGCTTGAAGAAAAATCAGCTCCTCTATAGGTTACATCCCGTCTAGAATAGCCAAACATACCTGACCATTCGTCCAACCTTTTTAACACTTTTTCCGTACCGATCGACTTTGTAGCGAACAACCATATGAACTTAGAAAATCCATCGATTAACGCAAATATTACTTATACTGCAATGTTTGCAGTGGTTTGTTACCCTTCTCAAAGTAGGGTAACAAATATTCTACTTTCCAAGCTTTTTGTTTGTTATAATACATGGAATTCAAGTATTGATAAACTGTTTGACCTTATTCTCTAAATGCGATATCCAAAACCCCGCAAAGCTACCTAGGTATGACCAGAATATCCAGTAAAATCGATTGGGCCATGTCCATGTCTGTCCGTCTGTATGAACGCAAGAATTTTAAAAACAACAAGAGTTGATCCGACCTCCCGTCCCTTCAGGGAAGCCATTAGCTAAAATTTGAATAATCGTAAATATCTCAAACACTTAAAGAGCTATGATAACAAAATTTGGGTAACATACTGTCTATTAGAAAGGAAAAGTTGGCGTAACATTTTTTACCTCCTCTACAATAAATTATTACTTAAGACCCCTGTACTATTTGCAGCTTTAAGATGGCTGCATTTTTTATGCGCAATAAAAATGACTTTCGTTTGACACCAAGATGAATAGAATCGGACCAAAAGAAGTTATTAGTAAAAGTAAATATAGCCCCCAATTATTTATCTCGGAAACTATAAAAGCAAGAGCTTTGAAATTTAGTATATAGAGTCTATAGAGCACGAGAAAGGGTACGTTTAAACTTTTTAACTTTATCCGACCATCATCTATCTGGTATGATTTCCAGTTTAACAGGAGAATCTGAATCAAGCTTTCTCTTTGAATAATATTCCTCAATCAACTTGCAATCTTGGTTATTATACTGTTTAGGAATATCGATTTTATTTTCAGTTTTGACTCTATTTTTCATACTTATCTGGCTTATCTTAGAAGCATCCTCCTGAGATTTGAGCGGTGAAAAGCTATAGCCGTTATCATCACAAACACTTGGGCATTTTAATAGAAAGTCATCGCCCAATATACTGTCATGTTCCAGTGCATCATCCGGTACTAAAAAGATTATTTGAAGCATTTCAACTTTATCGACACAGATGGTGGCCTCGAACACACCCAGTGGAATTGTATTGCTTTTGCCCAAACCATTAAGGACAGAGAAGCTCCTTTGTAATGTCATATCGATCAAACTAATAAACACAGAGCTCTTCACGATGGTAACATCCGCTCCTGAATTCGTACTCATACCAGCTCCATGCTTTTTAATTTATTAGGTTTCATACGCTTCAAGTCTCTGATAAATTTTACAGACTTTACTGACTGCGGCCAATTTCTTGATATATGTCCTGTTCCATCAACATTTAATCTCTTCAATCTTTTTTTAATTGATCCGAGGCTCTACAATTGTAACATTGCGTACGTTTACGGATTTTGTCTCTACATAACCTAATGCAGGAATCTTTCATATCTGCAAGATGTACTCTTAAAAACTCTGACTTTTATGTGTATTCAGTTTAGCAAGCTTTTCGTGTACTTCTGCATTTCCGAGTTTACGCTTAAACCTTCCATAGAGAGCCGTCTTTAGCGTATGCCTCTACATTCAATTCTCAATTATTTACCCAATTTACGCCTTATTCAACCTACGGCTTTATTTGTTCTGTGACTTTTCGACTTTCCCAACTTGATCATACGACTCTCTCAACTTGACTCCGACTCTGCCAAGTTGTAAACTACATCATTTATCCGTTTAATCACTGTGTATGGACCTTCCCAATGTTTTTGTAACTTTGGGGATAGATTTTTTTTCGTTGTGCGTTATACAACAGCACTAATTCTCCTTCTTAAAAGCCCTCTATGTTTTCTTTCAAGTCATAACGAGCCTTCATTTTGTCACTCAAAAATTGAATGCGATTTCTGATAAAGTGGTGAACTTCTTCCATGTGTTTCTTTCTCGTGATGGACTGATCAATAGAAACATGCTCGTCCCAATCAATTCGGTTGAAACGCTCTACCATGCCATCTGATTGCGGATTTAAGGGAACTCCGAAACGTGTGACCCAATTATTGACGAATACGTTTCCCACTGTCACTGCCTCCCGATTTGGAATGGGAAATACTTCAGCCATTTACTGAAGTAATCCATTATGACAAGCACATATTTGTTGCCGTTTGTGCTTTGTGGAAAAGGACCTGCTATATCCATTGCAATCCTTTAGAACGGCGCTCAAGAGGTTGCATTTTCCCATGACTTCTTCTAGACGATCCTTTCGTTTTCATGCACTGTTCACATTGGCGAATCCAATCGTCCACTAATTCTTCGCAACCAACCCTTCTCAATGGTCTTTGCGTTGCCTAGGTGTCCACCACTGCTTCCATTATGTAATTCGGCGATGACTTCTTTGATCCGTTTCTTCGGCACTACCAGAAGCTGTATGGAAATTCACCAGTCCTTACTTTCCCATGCTCGATGGAGACATCCATTATGAAGGTGCAGGGCTTTTATCCGCCATTTCTTCCAATGTTGGTCGCACGCCATTTTCCTTTCCCTTCATTATGAATCCGAGATCTTCATCGGAAGTACGATGTAACTTTTATTTACAGCATCAATTTGGCACAATTGCACCATACAAATTATTTTTTATAACAGCTTCATTGTTTCACAGATTTGTTGATTTTTGCTGCTTGGCCCACTTTGTTCTCACTGACGTCTACCATACTTCTATGGATGTTAGCAACATTCGTAGCAATATTGTATAGTCAATGTATCATAGCCAGAGACGTGAAATATATTACACCACGTATGGGCTCAGATAGCTGCATGACTGGGACGCCATTAACTCTGCTTTATCGATCATCAACGCCTAGGCTTATACTGGGCTACATAAATCTTTATCTCCCAGAGTTTGAAAGCCAACCGGAGGACTGTCTAAGATTTCTCTCTGCCTATGCAGAGACTACCAACGGTCTACGGACTTGAAGAACAACCAACGACTGGTCGGAGCTTTGAAAGGAGAGGCTTGAAAGATAGTGAAGGCACTGTTAATACACCCCAGAAATGTGAATGATGCCATGGAACTACTACGTTTTAAATATGGTCGGCCAGAGCAGCTAATACGCAACCAAAAATAAAGGCGACAAGAGCTTCATGCTAGGACTAAACACAGGAACGATGTCCACCATGAGGACACGGCTAGACGATGACCAATTTATAATGAGTTACACTCAGTCAGAGACTGCAGAGACATAAGATTAGGTCCTGTCATGTGGACAATAAATGTCAAGTTGATAGGTGTTAGAGGACACAACACTACCTGCTGCATGAAAGCCCTCCAGGAAATCATCATGGCTAGAGAAAATGGAAACGACGCATGAAAGGAATCTAAGCTGCGTTGACGTAAAGATACTACGCTTATTATCCCACATCTTGCCAGTTACGCTGCATTCGGAAAAGAAACAGATAAACACATATGCACTATTCGATGATGGGTCGTAAGTAACGTTGATTGACGATGAACTACTATTGAATTAAAGAGGAGAACGCATGCAACTCAATATCCAATGGTTTGGTGGAAGGACGATCTGAGAAGCCACAAAATTTTTTTTTTTTTTTTAATGGACGTGGACGTACAAAGAATAGTACGATCAAGTGGCCCAACAAAACCAAGCGGAAGCCTGTTTACGCGCGGGTTACCAAGCTCGATAGCTCAGACGCCCAACCGACCGTGGGACAGAGTCACGTGACACGATTCGCGAAAAAACTATTTAAATCATATATTTTTGTAGGCAGAGGAATAGATTAGGGAATCAAGTACTCTACTAAGGAAAAGAAGGATTTAAACGAAGGTGTAATAATATATTAATTTTGATAGATTGCATACTTGAGGAGGAGCAAACTATGTGGTATAAACTATTATAGTCTCTACATAAATGTAAAAAAGGCTCATGCGTTAAATAATTAAATGTGGCTGGACAGATTACTAAAGGAGAAAAGGTCCGCAGAGGTCAAAAAGGACCTGCGAAATTAATTCGGGTAATTAACTCAGGAGAGTCAACCATGCCGTTTATTAATTTATGCATAAAAATAGTATTAGAAAGGTTCTACGGTTTACTAGGAACGGCAAATCTATAAGTTGTAGCCTACTAGAGTACGACGGAAGGCTCAATTCCGAATTCCAACTTAAGCCACGGAGAGCAAAAAGCAAAAACTTTTTTTGAACGGACTCAATACGATTTTGATGCATCTTATATTAAGGGCACCAAATGCATGAACCGTATTCTAAAATTGGGCGAACAAGAGCCACATATAAAATCTTGGTCGTATAAGGGTCATCGAATTCTTTAGACCATCTCTTCACAAATCCACGAACTCCCATGGCTTTATTGGCAGTGGATAAAATGTGACTATCAAATTTTAATTTAGAATCAAGTAAAATCCCTAAATCATTGATAGAGCCTATACGTTGAAGTGAATTTTGATTAAGATGATAGGAGGCCAAGAGTGGAGTGCCCCGACAAAAGGTCATAATTTTGCACTTAGAAGCATTTAAATTTAGCAAATTGAAATGGCACCACGATTCAAAAGCACTTAAATCAGTTTGCAGATTAATGTGAGATTCTATATCCCTGTAAGAAAAACACAATTTAACGTCATCGGCATACATAAAAACACGAGAGTGTGATGAAAGATCATTTATAAAAAGAGTAAATAAAAGGGGACCAAGGTGACTCCCTTGAGGAACCCCGGACGACACAGTTATACTGTTAGATAATGATTTCTTAAAAAGAACTATTTGAGTTCTTGAAGTAAGATAATCCCTTATCCAGGCAACAAGGTTAGATGGAAAACCTATTATGTTTAGTTTATATAAAAGCAAGGAATGATTAACAGAATCAAAAGCCTTGCTAAAATCTATGTAAATAACATCAGTCTGGGATTTGTTTTTAAAACCTTTAATTACCAATGAGGAAAATTCTAAGAGATTAGTCGTGGTTGACCTTTGTTTTACAAACCCATGCTGGCAGGGTGAAATTAGAGACTTCCATAAATGTTGAAGATGAGAAGTTAAAAGTCTCTCAAAAATCTTAGGAATAGCTGACAGTTTCGATATGCCTCTATAGTTTTGAGCATCAGATTTGCTACCTTTTTTATGGAGAGGAATAATAAAGGACTCCTTCCAAATAGCAGGGAAAAAAGACAGACTGATTGATAAGTTAAAAAGTTTAAGAATGGACTTGCACAGAGATTCAGCACAATGTCTCAATACGCAACTAGGAACCCCATCCGGTCCCGGCGAAAAAACTGGTTTGATTAGCTTAAGTTCATTAAGCAACTGAATTTCTGTAATTAAAGGAGAGTATATATTATTTGACCGAGGAAGGTCAAAGGGATAGTGCCGATCCAAATTAAAATTTGACGTCGAAAAAGGAGATTGGAAAAAGGTACCGAAAAGATCAGCAATAGACTGGTCAGTATTTGCTTTCTTATCCATGAAAGATAAGGAAGAAGGAAAAATAGAGGTATTACGCTTTGAATTGACGAAATTAAAAAATTGTTTGGGGTTACGGCGAAATTGAATTTTACAGCGAGAAAGGTAGGCCTTATAGCATAGTGTGCTACAAACCGAAAATTGCTAGGATTCCCGGATAATTTGAACTTTTTGAATAACCTAAGCTTAAGACTTTTAAAATTTATTAGCTTAGGTGAATACCACACAGGTCGCTTCTTGTTACTATGACAAGAAATGGGAACACATTGTGTAAAAATAGAATTTAGAGCATTATAAAATAAATATATTGCGATGTCAAGATTCTTAGACATGTACAAGTTTGACCAGTCGAAGTCATTAATAAGCTCATTTAATTTTCGAAAATTAGTTTTTTGGAAACAGTATGAGGCAATAGACGGACAAGCAGATAAAGTTTTTCGACAAGGAAAGTCAATTGATAAGCCAATTGAAGGATGATAAGGATCCTCAGAAAGAGAAAGAGGATCGATTCTGGATATGTAATAATATTGTTATTATTAAGATTAAAATTTAAGTATCGATGTATAACAATTGCAACCTTGTAAATAGAGTTAAGGATTGATAGCCCCTCTAATGATAAAAATCTATGGGCTTGGTATCAGCCAGCGAGCAGGACACATGCACATGAATAAAAATAAATATTATAAAGACAAACAATCATATTTATTACATGGTGTCAGAAGTGGGATATAATAAAGAATAAGCCGCAATAAAGATGTCTGAGCGAGTATTGCCAGAGTTGGACTACTCTACACTGGTGTACGAGTGGCCGAAATGGAAGGGCGCATTTCTGATGTTCATGATGGCATCAGGAAAAGACAGCTTGTCAGAAGCAAAGAAAATCGCAACCTTTCTGTGGCTGGCTGGGCCCGGGATTACGGAAATATATAATACTATATTCCCAAACGACGGGAGCGCAGACAGCATGGTGGGAGGTGTGCAAGCAGAGACCAATGCGTCAAATATTCGCACACTCGATGACGTCATCAAGGCCATAGATGAGTACGCAGTGCCGCTTAAAAACATCACCATGGAGACATTCAAATTTAATAACATCGTTCAGCAAGAAAATCAGCAAATTTCGGACTTTGAAACCAATCTACGCAAACAAGCTAATGTTTGCGACTTCAAGTGCGAATGTGGAAAATCGTTTCAAAACAGAATGCTGCTGGATCGGCTGATCATTGGAGTTTACGACAAAAAACTCCAGCTCAAGCTGCTGGATAATAAAAACAAAGGTCTGGAGGAGATTTTGCAGGAGTGCAAAGCTTTTGAGGCCTCAGCCAAGAACACCGAAATCTTAAAGCAGAGGGGAGTACAGCATTTAAATGGAGGAAAAGCAGTGGACAATCAGGAAAGCAACTGGATAAACAGCGGATCAGCACGCAAGTGCTACAACTGTGGAAGCATTTTCAACGTGGATCACCTCAAAGAGTGCAAAGCCAAAGGGGTCAAATGCTACAACTGTGGAAAATCGGGCAACTTTGCCAAGTTCTGCAAAAGTAAGAAAGAAGAATAAGAAGGAGGGTCAACAAAGTGGAATACAAAAGGTATGAGTAAATCAGAAAACGTAATGGGGGAAAATTCTAATAGTAATAATTTTTATAGGATAAGTCAGTGTGGATTCGGGAGCAGTAGGTGGAAGAAATCTCTGAAAATTAATGAAAATCATTCACGTTTAAAATAGATACGGGCGCGGACATCAACTGTATCCCGCTAAATTTCATTGAAAACATAGATATTAAAAAAAAGAATGAAGTATTAACTATTTTTGATTACAATAATGCCAAAATAGTGAATTACGGCACAGTTATGTTAAAATGTTTTGATGAAAGAACCAATATCATGCATTATATATCTTTTCTAGTTGTAAGTCCCAAATATGAACCAATATTGGGTTTAGAAACGTCTGTAAAACTGGAATTAATCAGATGCTTAAATATAGATTCGTTATCAATATTGCCATCGTCGAGTAAATCTTTTGTGGAAAAATATAAGGTCTTATTCGAGGGATTAGGTAAATTACCGTGGAAGCAATCAATCGTTCTTAAAGAAGACGTGGTGCCTGTAATACATTATAGAAAAAGATTAAGGGGCATTAAGGAGGGAACTTAAAGAAATGGAAAAAGATGGAATCATATCATCAGTGTCATACCCAACCAGCTGGGTGAACAATTTACAGTTAGTGGAAAAAGCAAATGGAAAATGAAGGTTATGTCTGCATCTAAGCCTTTGAACAAGGCAATTAAGAGAGAACATTATTTAATACCAACGATTGAAGATTTCATAACGCAATTGGTAGGAAAACGATTCTTAACAGTATTAGATTTGTCAAAAGGGTTTTAGCAAATGGAGCTGGACAACAAAAACTCAGATTTGACTACATTTATGACACCATTTGGGAGATATAAATTCAACAGAGTCCCGTTTGGTATTAATAGTGCACCCGAAATGTTCCAGAGAAACATGGTCAAGATATTTGGTGATATTCCAAATGTCATAGGATATTTAGATGACATAGGCATTATGGGAGATTCATTAGAGCACCATGACGAAACGCTAATGCAAGTACTGGAACGGGCTAGAATAAATGGAGTAAGATTTAACGAAGAGAAAGTTCAATATAGACAAACAAAAGTGGAATTTATGGGTCATGTTATTACAGAGGGCAGTATGAAACCACAAAAGAAACACATAGAGGCAATTAGGGGTATTAAAACCCCTGCTGACAAAGCAGGAGTTCTGAGAATCTTAGGTCTTTTCAAATATCTTGATAAGTTCATTCCAGATTTATCGGCCAGGTCAGCAAAGTTGAGGGAATTAACAAAAAACGATGTAAAATTCACATGGGGCAAAGAACATGATCAGGAACTTAAGGATCTTAGTGGAACCATTTTGGAAGAGCCAGTGCTGGCTGTTTATAACAAAAATAGGCCACTAACAATACAGACTGATGCGTCTAAGGATGGCTTGGGATGCGTTTTGATCCAGGATGGTCGTCCTGTGAGTTTTGCATCCCGGACACTGTCAAAAAGTGAACAAAAATGGGCTCAAATAGAGAAGGAGTTGTTAGCGATAGTGTTCGCATGTGAAAAGTTTCATTATTTTATATATGGAAGAGAGTTCTTAGTGGGAAGTGATCATAACCCATTGGAGGTATTGGTAGAAAAAGATATAGATTCAGTAACAATGCGACTGCAACGAATGTTGCAATATTTACTTAAATATCCAAACATGAAAGTACAATATAAACCTGGAAAAGAAATGTTAATAGCTGATTGTCTTTCAAGAGCTCAACTAGTGGAGGAAGATGAGATCAGTGATCTATCAAGTGTAATCCACACAATCACTCAGGCAGTCTGCTTATCGGAATCCAATTATAATGTGTAAGTTAACTCAAAAAGAGTTTCAATTAATAAAAAAAATATATTTTTTATTTAATTTTGTGACCATAAGGTCTTTATTAAATAATCGCAAAAACAGAACAGATTTTAGTTTTACAAATTTGTCCCTACCTAACTTCGCCTGCCCACCTATGCTGCTGGCGTCGGTGCTGCTCTGCTTCAATTATTGCTGCACTCGTTGGCTATGCTGATTCTCACGGAAATTGGGCAGACGCTACGTCTGCACTTTTATGTAGTGCAGGTGCAACGTATGTTTTGCAACTGGACGCTCGTGCGACCCCAAGTACCTTTGTTGACGAGCGTTGCGCAAGCGGATACGCGTGCAGCTCCAAATGTTCTTATCAAAACATTTGTGGTGTTAACTCTTCCACCTTCAAAAACGAACGTCCCTGTTCGTTCTGGTCGGGTACATTGATTATGACAGGCGTTTCGGTAATGTTAATTTTTTCCCTCGTCTTGATCGTCATTCGGATTAGGATGATAATGATACTAATAACGCCTCCAAAAGATATGTCGACCAGGTGTGATGTCGTCTTCAGTAAACTTATTGTCTTGGTGTTTTTGGCATGTAATTCTTTCATCAGCTCCAGTGATAATTTCTCTTCGACTTGGGTGATGGCCACTTCAGTTTGCAAGATTACTGGCATTGGCTTGGCGTAAACGGCATCTTTGGCTTCAAATTTTTGACCCTTTGTTTCTATGGTGGAATAGTTGTAGGTTACGAGGAATGTACCGTTGAGGTTGGTGGTCGTTCCATCTATATTTTTTGTGCCCGTGAAGCTGTTCAGCAGGATGGTCCCTGGTAGTAACTCTTCCACCTGTGGGACGTGTTGGTTATTTGTTCTGGTGCAGTTGGCAGGTTTCCCTTTTCGTAAGTTTGGTAAGCAGGGCAAATTGCTTATTTCTCTTATATTTTTATATTTACAAATATTTATTTCATTATATTTATTACAGTTTACAATTTTTGAAAAAAGTTTTTCCTTACATTTAATTATATTTTCACTTTCTATTTTATTGACATATTGTTCGATTTTAATTGGACCATTGGACCATTGCTCGCTATACTTATCTCCGCTATATGCAGTGCTTCTTCGAAATTGACATATGGCATTTGATCTGTTTCTAGTACCGTCTTTATCTGTCTAATTTCCTCGTCGCCTAATATCAGAGGACTGCTTATTTCGGCCTTCGCCCATAGCACCGCATGGTTGAGATTCAGTATTTCTTCTTTTAGCATTTGGGTCTGGAACATAATGGTGGTGCTCATGTCTCTTTGTGCATTTCCCTCATATTTTAGACTGTTGGTAATGCTATTGGTAACCTGAGTAATGTTGTTTATCTTTTCTATTATGGCTCTCTTTAAAATGCCTTGGTTATTATTGTTCGTCAATACTCCGTTAATCTCCTGTATTATATCGAAATCCCTGCTATCTGGAGATCCGGCTAACCATTTCCATGCGCTACCTAACAATTCGATGTGCCTTTTCTTCCTATTCTTAGCCCTTAGATTGTCGATTAATGTTTGGTATTTCTTTACTTCCTCTATGATAAACGGAAGTATTGGGTCATATGATTTTAGTTTGGTTTTTGCCGTGGCGTTGATTTTTTCAAGAGTGTTCTGGTATTGTTCTAGATCAATCACGTGAATTAATCGAAAAGTTCCGTACTTTTCTGTACTTTTGCCAGTCCGGTCGTCAATGTTACTATTTCGGAGTTGGTGTAGTCAATTATTTGTACTTATGCTGTGCATGCAGCCAGTAAGAACCTGTACATGAAGTTTTAGTTTCGTATTAGTCCTTTGTAAATAACTCTTCCTGTTTCTGTCAAAACAGTTGTATTCCTGTCCTCCTTTACTATTTCCTTCTTGTATCTAGATAACAGCTTTGTTCCCAATCTTTTGTTGTTTTTTACGTATATTTCGTCACCGGCCTTATAGGTTTTTACCAAGTCTTTTGTTTCGTTGTGGAATTCTAAATCTTTCTCCTGTTTATTTTTTATTTTTTTGATAGTTTCTTGTCTTTCTGTTTGTTGCAGGTTAGGGTCATTTGCTACCTTCCTACCAAAAAATAGATCGACTGGTTTCCTGTTAGTAGTAGAGTGAATAGTGTAATTGTATTTAACTATGGATCTGCCTATAAGATCTCTTATGGAGCTATGAAGTTTTTCTGCCTTATGACATCTCATAATTTCAGTTAGGGTTGAATGGAAACGTTCGATTTGTCCGTTTGCCGCGCTATGGTAGGATGGAGTTTTAAACACTTCTATATTATATTTCTCCTGCATCATTCTCATTATTGGACCTGAACTTAGCGATTTTTCGTTATCTATTACTACGATTTTCGGTATACCAAAATTCCTTAGTACTTCCTCTAGAGGTTATTTTACATGTTGGGTCGCCCTAGATTTTATGATTTTCGCTTGCGCGTATTTAGAAAATTTTTTAATCGCGGTTAGGACAACTTGTTTAAAAGTCAAGTACAGGTCGATGTGGACAATATGACCTGGATATTGGGGTATAGGTGTTTTCTGTATTTCGGGTTTATTAGGATGACTCTCGTATTTATGTTCTTTACAGATGCTACACTCCTTTACGATTTTCTCTATTTTAGCTGTCATATGTGGAAAATAAAAGTTCTCTAATATTTGCTGTTTATTTTCTTTGGCGCTACGGTGCGCTCTTTTGTGTTCGTTAATCATTCTATTTTCCTGATCTGTTTCGTCCGTCAGGTCAGTCACTATTCTTGATGAAAATCTGGTCCTGAATTTACTGAAATACTCCGGGTATATTTCTTGTAGGAGGCCTAAAGTGCGTTCGTCCGAGTGAAGTCCATTTATAACGGAAGGGTCTTTTTTTTAAGATTTCAATTATTTTTTCCAAATCGAATGAGGGTTCCTCTACTGTATGTTTATGATAGCTTGGAAAAATAATTTCAAATTTATAAGAGTCCTGGTTTCCTATTTTCAGTATTATTTGATTTTTAAAGACGTTTAGCGGCTCCGCAGCCATTGGAATTAGTCTTTCTGGCGAGCTGTCACTACTGTGGACTGTTGCGGTGAGGGTGTTTATTTCATCGTTTGTTTGAATGGGTGTACTTAATGCGTCTGCTACTACGTTTGATTTCCCTGGTTTGTGTAAAAGTTTATGATTATATTCTTCAAGAATTGCTTTCCAGCGCTTCATTTGATCATTCCTACTTTTGGGACTTGTGGCATACGTGAGTGATTCGTGGTCTGTGAAAATCTTTACTTTAGTGGAACCATAAAGGTAATTGCGGAGTGTCTGTACTGCCCATATGATGGCAAGCATCTCTTTTTGTTTGGAGCGTAATGCTCTTCGGCTTTACTCAGAGTTCTTGAAATAAACATTATGGGTCTATCTTCTTGCGACAATACCGCTCCTGTTGCATAGTCTGAGGCGTCCGTTGTCAGTTGGAATTCCTTTTTAAGTTCAGGATGAATTAGCAAAACTTCCTCAGATGTCAGAGTTTCCTTTAACTTATTAAAAGCGTCCATTGCATTCTCATCAAGACTTATTATGGTTTTGCTTGAAGCAGTCTTGGAGATTCGTCCTCGGCCCTCCTCCCCTCTTAAAAGGGCTGAAAGGGGTTTAGCTAGTTTTGCGTAGTCTTTTATGAAACGCCGATAAAACCCTGAAAGTCCCAAAAAGAATCGAAGGTCTTTATGTGTCTTGGGAATAGGGAATTCTGCGATAGCTCTTACTTTTTCTGGATTTGTTTTGATTCCACCGTCTGCTATCAAAAATCCCAGGAATTCTACCTATTTTTTAAAAATTCGCACTTGTCCAATTGAACCTTCATATTTGCCTCTTCTAATGTTCTGAAAATTTTAATAATGTCGCTTGAATGCTGTTCTTCTGTTTTACTAAATATGATGATGTCGTCTATATAGACGAAGCATCTTACACCGACATTGTCTCCAGTATATCGTCTAGTGCCCTTTGAAATATAGAGGGGGCGTTTTTGAGCCCAAATGGTAATCTCGTAAACTCATATTTACCCTGATTCACTGAAAAAGCTGTTTTCTCTATGTCGGATTTCCTTAGGGGAATCTGATGGAAACCGCTTTTTAAATCTATAACGGAAAATAACCTGTTTTTTCCTAACTGTGCAAGGACAAAATTAATGTCTGGGATCGGGTACCTATCGGAGATGGTGGCCATATTCAACTTCCTATAATCAATCACCATTCTGAGCAGACATTTTTCATAATTAGTTTTTGAGTCTTATTGGCGTGTTCTAGTCGGAGATTGTTTACTTCTCGTGAAGGTTGTTGGTTTAATTTAATTTTTAGTTTGTTTACTATCATTATGAATCCTTGTCTTGAAAATATGTCTATTCCTATTTCTCTTATTGTGTCATTTCCTATCAGCGCCGCAAAGGACTCGAGTGCTGGTAAGAGAAAAAATTTGAGGTTACTGTTTTTGAATCCGAACGAGTTGGCTATTTCGTGGTGAGTCCCTAAAACGGTGCCACCAACAGATCTTACATGAAAAATTTTTCTTTTTTTTTTTGGATTTATTGCATATTTTGGGTGTATGTAGTTTTTATTAGAGCCTGTGTCTATCAGCATTTTGATCATTCCTCGCTCACCGATTCTACAGTTTATGTACGGTAAGGAGGAGGATGTTACTCTAAAAAATTAAGATCAACAAAGTCGGATTCCAATGGTTCGTTGTTGTCTAACCCTTGTTCTTGCTCGTACTCCTGTGCCTCGCTATATTCGGAAGCTGATGCTCCTTCAACTTCAGACACATGTTGTTCCGCGTTTTCAAAGTATTCGTCCTCAGTTGTCATATGGAAGTTCCTTTGTCTTTTGTCAGTCTGTCCAAATGTCTGCTGTGCCAGTGGTCTTTTAGTTACGGTGTCATTAAAAGGTCTGCTCACGTAATTTATGCGTCTTGTCTGCATACTTTGGTCTATATCCATTGGTTCTGGCCGCGGTTGGGGCATTGGAACCGATGGACGTGAAGGGGGTGCCGAAAGGTCGTTTCCCTGTGGTTGGTTACTATTTTTGTAATATTGTGGTTGTTGCTGTGGTGGGTTATAAGCCCATCGAGAAGTTTGTGGCATATAGGCTAATTGAGGGAAGAATTGTTGCCTAGACGTTTGAGAGTTTGGTTGTATGTTTCTTCTTGGCAAAGGTGGTGCTGGTCCAGGAGGACCGTTGAATTTTCTAGAATTGACCTGATTATTATTGGCTTAATTAATTCTGAACTTTTGGTTTTCTAACTTCTCGCATAACTGGAGAGCCGATGGTAAGTCATCTGGCTCTCTGGATCCCAATAATCTTGGTAAATCGCCGTTGAGACCTCTAACAAAGGTGTCCAAAGCCTTATCTCGATAAGACTTAGCAAAGAGATCCATTGAATCTCTGCCCATTTCCATACAGGTAATTTTATTCAGAATAAGCGACAAATGGGTATAGACGCTTTGATAAAATTCTGATACCGTCTGATTGCCCTGTATTAGAGACATCATTTGTTACTCGAGTGTAGTGACATCTCGTTTGTCAGCGTAATGAGCCGTCAAGCATTTCGAGATAGCCGTCCAGTTTAAGGGGGTTTGATATGATTCTAAAACCGAGTCAGCATTTCCCACGATTTTATTCCTGATGACATTAAGAATCCCATAGTACCTAGGTGAGCCGGCTGTTGTTGAATAAATTTGTAAGATTCTTTCTACACTTTTTTTCCAAGAACTGAATTCTCCTGCTTGTCCAGAAAATTCCCTAAGGCACTTTACTACATCTGGAATTCTATCCAGTTCGTTAATGTTATTCCCCTCGATGTTTACTGGTTGGTCCACTAAGTGGGGGACCCCTGGGTTTAACCTATCTTCTATCATTCTCTGTACCATTACCCGTATTTCATCCTGCATACCAGCCATATTGATTGGAAGGACTTGATTCTGCTGCTGGTTTGCAGGTGCGTTCAAAATGGGGGGTCTTACAAGGTTATTTGGATTGGCCATTATTCTTTTAAAATTTTAGTTCGGCAGTAGTAAAAATAAGTAAGCGGAGTTGGTAAAAATGAAAAAATAATGATATTTATGTTTCAATTGCTTTGCAGTGTGATAAAGATTTTTATAAGTTCTTTCAAAAAAATTTTATAATTTTATAATCTGTTAGTTGTTTTTAATAAAAAAAGTTTAAGAAAAATTTTTTACTTATTTTTGATATATGTATTTGATTGATTGTATTTACTATTATAAATTTGCTTTACCTGAAGCTATTTTTTTTTCTGTTACTTATTTTTTTTTTTATGTTATTATCTTTTTTTTTTTTTTTTAAATTCTCTATTTATTTGGTTCCAAAAGGAATCGTTCAGTCAACTCCTCTGAACTTAACCTAATGAGTATATTGTTACGAGAGTGGCGAACAGAAGTACAACTTGACGTTCAAAATGTAAACAACATCAGCTACTGCGTCGTTAGGAATGGGCCGGCGTCGATAGATCTAGAACAAAGAACTTGAGTACGCACTGGTGACGGCCTCGGTGGTTCTAGAACTATCGATGCCGGCTCACGACGGTTCTGGAACTATCGATGCCGGCTCATGACGGCTCTAGAACTATCGATGCCGGCTCACGACGATATAAAGGCGCCGCCACAGCAGCAATGGGGGGAGTAGTGATCGAGCGTTTGAACTGTGAACATCAAAGTGTAAAAGAACTGAAACCGAAGTTCCCGCCACCAGATTATTTTAAATAGTAGTTGTAATACAAAAGAGCTAAATAAACATTTTCTTCACAATCTAGTGATACGAACTCTGTATTTAATTAACACAAATACCCAAAATCGTAACAATATAAATGGTATATGAGACCAAGTGGTTTCTTAATTATTATTTACAAAAAAAAGGAAAAAATTTATCTAGTTATTAATTGCTTAACAAATTGTATTATATAATCCTCCGGGTAGGGAGATCGCTGGGGTGTACCCTCTTCAGCCTTCGGAGGGAAATGGGGTTTGCTAGCATGTTTGCCAGTCGGTTCGGGTGGACCTCGAGTCTATCAGCATAACGGCTGCTGTGGAAATTAATCTGATCCCCAAGAGGGGTAACTTTCAGATCTCTTTCGATCACCTCGTTCGTCACGTACCAGGGGAGCCCAGATGCGTGACGTGCAGCTCTCGACTGGACCACTCGAAGCCTATTGAGCTGGGATTTGGCGGCAGTTCCCCACACCTGGATGGCATAGCTCCAGGTTGGAGCTAGTATGGCTTTGATTAGGAGTGCCTTAGAGCTCGTTTGTAGCTTGCTGGAGTGGAAGAGCCAGTCGAGCTTTTTTAGCTTTGCCAGGGACTTAGATTTGACCGACGTGATGTGGGCCCTCCAGGTCAGTCTCCGATCCATGTGTACACCTAGGTAGCAGTGCGATGTAACATTGCTGATGGAGCTTCCATCGAAGGTCAGACCTGTGCAAGTTCCGGGCCGCAGGGAAAAAGTTACACATGCTGACTTTGAGGAGTTAATGGCCACATTCCATTTGGCAGTCCATTCTTCCATTGCATGCAGCCATTCCTGGACTGCGTTGGAGGCAGTTTGCAGTGAAGAATGGGAGGCCAGCATAGCGGTGTCATCGGCATAAGTGGCCAAGAGCAGTTGAGCCGCGGAAACTTCGGTGTTGTTGGCGGGAGATGGCAAGTCGGCAGTGTACAGGGTGTACAGGAAGGGCCCAAGAACACTTCCCTGTGGAACTCCTGCATGAATCTCTTCCAGGCTGGACCGAGCATCACGCACTGCAACGTCGAACGTCCGATAAGAAATGAAGGATCTCAGGATGGCATAGTAGGGAGCAGGAAGGAGAGCTTTCATCTTGAAAAGCAGGCCCTCATGCCACACCCTGTCAAACGCTTGCTTCACGTCTAGAAAGACGCCGACCGTGTACATTTTGTGCTCGAAGCCATGCGTCACCTGGTTTACCAGTCGATGTACTTGTTCAGGACAGCCATGGGACTTCCTGAAACCAAATTGGTGTCGGGGTAAGTGGTTCACTACTTGCGGCAGTTCCATCAGTCGGGCTAAGAGTATTCTCTCAAAAATCTTGGAGAAAGTTGGCAGCAGGCTGATTGGGCGATATGCATCGATCTGCGTTGGCGGCTTTCCGGCTTTCGGTATCATGATGATACGTGCACGCTTCCATTGCCTTGGAAAGTGCCCCAGCCTTAGCATGGCATTAAATATCTTTACTAAGGCTAGGACTCCTTTGCGTGTTATTATCTTAATTAGCATTTAGAAACAATGTTTGCATTTATTTACTTTACTTGAATTTATTTTAGTTTTCTTAGATATTTTTATCTGAATTAATATTTAAAAGTCAATATTTGAATTTATTTACTTTTACTTGAATTTATTATAATTGTTTACTTGAATTTCAATATTTCAAAAATTGCTTGATTTTAATTAGTTAAAATTGGTTTTTTCTTAATTTTTATTTTAATTTTTATTTTAGTTTTTATTTTCAAGTTTTATTCCAATTGCTTAATTTGCTTATTTGTTTCTTTTAGGTTCGTTTTCTTTTCACTTAATACTACTTACATTATAAAATACATCCTGGACTGGCTGGGGGGTATTCTTCCTTTTCGCTGATCTACTGGGGTACCTCTTCCAGCACCTCCGAACCAGTTGTCTGCGACCAACGTCTGCAGACCGATGTAAGTGAGTTCGTTTGCTTTTTTGGGCTTGTATCGCTGGAGCAGCCAATTGGGTGCGTTTATCAGCGGTAGTTCGTTTTAATCCTTGGCAGTCAAATGGGTGCACTTATGGGATTTTTTTTCCAGTTTCACAGTTCACTACGAGATTTGATGGAAAATTTGTTCGAAAGTTCACAACTAACCAGGGCAGCCAATCGGGTGCACTTACAGGTTGCGCGTACTTCACGTTGTATAACTTTACTTTATTATCGCGCACAAGCCCTTTTTCACGTTGGGCGCCAATTAACTCAAAAAGAGTTTCAATTAATAAAAAAAATATATATTTTTTATTTAATTTTATGACCATAAGGTCTTTATTAATTAATCGCAAAATCAGAACTGATTATAGTTTCACAAATTTGTCCCTACCTAACTCCGCCTGCCCACCTATGCTGCTGGCGTCGGTGCTGCTTTCCACCTATGCTGCTGGCGTCGGTGCTGCTCTGCTTCAATTATTGCTGCACTCGTTGGCTATGCTGATTCTCACGGAAATTGGGCAGACGCTACGTCTGCACTTTTATGTAGTGCAGGTGCAACGTATGTTTTACAACCGGACGCTCGTGCGACCCCAAGTACCTTTGTTGACGAGCGTTGCGCAAGCGGATACGCGTGCAGCTCCAAATGTTCTTATCAAAACATTTGTGATGATGAGGATTATAGTAACGTTGAGGAGTTTGTCCTGAGTGGCTGGCCGTCATATCACAAGCTGGATAGATTTTCTCAATTGTTCTACAAAATCAAAGACGAGCTTCATGTAGAAAATGGGTTGCTTATGAAAACTTGTAGGTTAATTATACCAAAAAGATTACAACCACAGATAATTAAACAAGTACACAGTGCTCACCTAGGGATTGAGAAAACGTTATCTAGAGCAAGAGAATGTTATTACTGGCCAAATATGACCATCCAAATCAAAGAATATGTAGAAGCGTGTAGCATATGCGAAAAGCATAGTAGAAAGAACCAGAAAGAACCATTAAGTGAAAATGCCAGAATATCCATTCCATGTGGTGGGCATTGACATATTTGAGTGGGCGAGACAGGATTTTATTTCAGTATTTGACAGTAATCTATAAGACAAGTAACAATTGAACTCAAAGAAGTATTTGACAGTCTAGGATATCCAACAAAAATAAAAAGTGATAACAATCCGTTCAATTCATACGAGCTTAAGGCATTTGCTAGTGCGCATAATATTGTGCTACAATTTTCTAGTCCACATTATCCTCAAAGGAATGGATTAGCGGAGAAAGGGGTTGCTATAGCAAAAAATATTCTAAAACGTTGTGGAAACCAAAAAGATGTATATCAATATAATATTTTGGAGTATAATAGCACACCAATTGCTAGCATCCAAGCTTCGCCATGCGAACTATTTTTTGGAAGAAACTGTAAAACGAAGCTCCCAATCGCAAAATCGAGTCTGTGTCGTAATAATATAAAGGAAGAGGAAATTAAAAATAAACTAGGGTGGAAACGGTTAAAGCAAAAGCAATATTATGATCGTAACGCAAAATAATTAAAGCCTTTCCTAGTAGGAGAAAAGATAATGTGTAGAAAGAAACTCAATGAGTGATCTTATGGAATAGTAAAGGAAAAAGTAAATAAGCGTTCGTATATAATAAGAGACAAGGAAGATAATTACTACAGAAGAAATAGAAGACTTATTATAAAAACAAAAAATGAAGAGAAAGATAATGGTGATTTGATAACGGATTATCAAATTTATAATAATTGGCCTAGACCAGCTAATGGGGGTGTAGTGTGTCATGATGGTTGGTTGAAAACAAATAATGATAATAATGATAATGGTGATTGTAATGAAGAGCAGTTGAACGATGCTGAAATAAGTGAAATAGACATGGAACAACAATATATTAACGTAGGCGAGAGTTTGGATGGTCATTCTGAGTTGGAATTGTCTGAAACGTTTGAAACGGCAGGCGAAGCTAGCTCGGACGAGGATCCAATACTCATTCCAGATATCAATTACCAAACAAATGCCAAAAAATCCACCTGAACATATTATAAGAACAAGAAGTGCTAGAGAAGTTAAAAAACCACAAAAATTTGAATAAAAAAATGAGCGTGTAATATTATTGTTATTATTAAGATTAAAATTTAAGTACCGATGTATAACAATTGCAACCTTGTAAATAGAGTTAAGGATCGATAGAAAATATGGCCCCTCTAATGATAAAAATCTACGGGCTTGGTATCAGCCAGCGAGCAGGACACATGCACATCGTATGAATAAAAATAAATATTATAAATACAAACAATCATATTTATTACAAGATACAAGCGTATTAGAAGGATCCAAGCAAAAACTCAAATCCAATTGCCTACTCAGAGAGTTTTTAACAAAATTGACCTGGGAAGGTGACAATTCAAGCATACCATCAATAAAGTCGTGACTATTACTGGGTAATACCGAATCGGAATAAGAAGTATTGGACCAACATATTTCTGGGAGATTGAAATCGCCCAAAACGACAAGGTAGTCCTTGTCGGTTACGAAATTTGAAACATATTAAATAGAGTTTAAATGGCACATATAAACAAAAAGATCAGAAGAAGGAGAAATATAGGATACTGTTAGAAATAAGAAAATGCCATTCAAATCAATTTTAACACAAATAAATTCAATATCTTCAGGGTTAGTAGAAATAAGCTCCGAAGGTAAGGCCGAGTTAACAGCAATAAGAACGCCGCCACCACGACCAGACGCACGGTCACGTCTAAAAACTGAAAAGTTATTACCTAACACTTCAGAATCCAAAATGTCAGGCTTAAGCCACGTCTCGGTTAATACTACTACGGAATAACTAAAACCAAAACTACTAAGAAAAAACGACTAAGTTTAGATTTAAGTCCTCTAACGTTTTGATACGCTAGATGAAAGGGTTCTAGTTTTTTGGGAGTGACGAAGGCCAAAATAAAAGATTAAGATATAAAAAATAAGCACCAAGGGTTAATACTTACAAGAACACAGAATCGGACTCAGGAGAGCCACACGAAAACAAAACACAAAGATCAAAAAGCTTAGTGCAAAAGAAAATGAAGCCGAACGTTAAACTCGGGCGCGGCCGAGTTTGGGATACCCTGTACCTAGTAGACGGAATTAAAAAAAAAAGGTGGCAACCCTAGTCGGGTGGTAACCCTGGTCGCCTGCATACACATAAAACCTCTGGTCTTAATATTCCTTTGAATCCAAAAATACATTGTTCACAATATTGCAAGCACGCCATCTATCGGACTGCTCATTCGGCAGTTTGCCAGTTAGGCAAGGGGAATTAAAATCTTGACCCTCAAAATTTGTTTTTTGTATATCTCGAGTGAATATGGTCCAATTTTAGTCATGTTTGATATCAATCGAAAGATTTTTAGATTCCTAACAACTTTTCAGAAGCAACTAATACTTAAATCCGAAAGGTTTAGACATTATATGGCTTTGAAAAAATGAGGTGATGGAAGGGGGGGGGGGGGGGGGCGGTGGGAGAAAAAAAAATAAACTTGACCAGCGTACACACATAAGGAGTCCGAATCCCAAGTTTGGTTATCCTAGCTCTTATAGTCTCTAAGATCTAGGCGTACGCGCGGACAGACGGACAGACGGACGGACATGGCTATATCAATTTCACCCTGATCATATTGTGGGTAACTTTGGGGGGTCTCCGACGTCTCCTTCTCTATGTTACATACATTTGCACAAAATTAGTATACCCTTGTACCTTTTTAGGTACAGGGTATAAAAAGACTGAGCGTGGAAAGGCTCCGGAGAGAAACGCGAGGCAATTGAAAACCGAGAGCGTAACGTGAGCGTAAAAATGTGCGAGCGTTAGAAAGCGAAAACGAAAACGAAAAGTGCAAGAGTGAGTACAAATTGAGTGCATGCAATAGCAGAAACGAAAAATTGTTGTTGCTTGAAACAAATAATGTAAAATTTTGCCAAACAAGAGCAACAATTTTTTGTTTGCAATTAATGCGCGAAAATAAAGAATTAAAAATTTCAAAGAGTAAAAGCAAAGTTAATTTGTTTATTTTAAAGCAAAGATAATGCACCGATGCACAGATGAACAGAAATTAAGCGGAGTAAAGAGTAATTAAATTTTAGAGCACAAATAAACACGTCCGAGCGCGACGACAGACAATTGCCGTGCCATAGTGAGCACCCAGATCAGCGGATTGAATAAGCGCGATCGCCATGCGCTCGAAAAGTGTATGCAGTTCAAGGAGTGAACTTGCTGATGCAGAGCCTCGATAGTAGTGCACGTCACCAAATCATCCATCAGCGTGCTTAATGCCGAGCCACTAAAAGGGAATTCCTAAGTCCTATGATGTCTGGATTTGACCCTTTAGGATCCTTGAGCTGTTCTATGATTAGCACCAAATTACTATTGTGTGAAGTTTAAGGATTGCATTTGATGGCGCCAAGAGATGATCAACATTGGGATACTTCGTAGTCCACGGCATTATTTTGGTGCAGATCGTATGAGCGAGCAGCATCTGCAATGTTCGCCGCACTGGCCCACTGGATAACTGTCTATGATAGTGATAATATACAGACATGCTTTATATGTACGAAAAGGAAGTGTGCTCGAATGTTAGCCTAGATAAGCAGTACTCACCGCCGGTACAAGTAGCTTGTCGCCAATAGAGTGATGGAATTTTTTGAGTCTAGTGATACCTCCAACAGTAGATGGATACCGTCCTGGATTCTTGCATTTAATAACTTTTCAGAGATTTTCGAGCTTTGATCGACTTGTAAAGACTACTGCCTGGGTTCTAAGCTTCGCGAGATGAAGTCATGGACAGGGCGATAAGTCGGACCAACATGAACTCACAACCGCTGAGTGTGAGGACTCACAGCTTATGTTGATAAGGCATAATCGTTACAAGGAGCGACGCACAAGGACTGGCACCTTATCTGGATAACGACAGAGTTCTCCGAGCATATAGTCGAGTCGGTGCTGCATAATGCATACCATATAGTGTCAAGCGCCACATCATTCTGTCACACAAGCCCTTGCTCACGGAGATGTTTGTCTATCATTAACATGTCGAAATGAAACATCAAAATGAGGATGCTACCATATGCAAGATCCGGAAGAGGTTCTGGATAACAAATCTCGTCAAATTGTGTTTTATGCAAACTACGACTATGTCAGCTGAAACCACCCATCTGTTGCCAGAATCTCGTCTTTTGTCTAATGGATGGCCATTTAAGTACACTAGACTCTACTAATGCGGCCGACTTATTGTCTCAGTTGGGCGACGAAAGGAGAAGAGGTGGGTAGCCTTGTCTACATGTGTGACAACCAGAGCGATTCATTTAGAGATGGCACATGAATTGTCTAAAAAATCATATTTGCTATCTGGAACTTTATGTGTTATCGAGGACCAGAATTGAGACTTTGAAGCAATAATGACCAGAAAGCAGTGGAGCATAGCAAGAATGATGACAGATCGAATCTGGAGATGGATTAACGAGTATCTGCCAATCTATAAAAAAGTATTAAGTTAAGTTTAAGTTTCAGAAAATCTACGGAAATCCTCATGACCGCTACCCAGTGTTTTTAAGCTTTATTTAAATTTTGAGTTATTAGCACTCTATTCTACTGTACTAACCTTTCTCGCTATAGAATTCAATATCTCGAAGCCCCATCAAGTTTTATAATTTTATCAATTCAAAGCATAATATTTCTATCCTATCTTCCTCTTTATTTCATAGAGACAAGAATACATGTAACAATCAGCCAATTCCTGATCTGACCTGTTAACCTCAAAGAGTTTTAAGAAAGAATTATAAAATTATGTGACTGTGTTCTCCGGCGTTCCTCTAAGCAGTCACCTTGGAGCCATTCTATTAAATTTTTTTATTTGCTTGGGCGACGCAATTGAATTTGGCTTCCATTTTAGAAACCGACGTAGTTCAGATGTACAACTCTCAGTCCGCTGGGTTCAATTTACAAGACAATTTGTAATGTCCTGAGATGTTGAGGTAACAGAGGAGGGGGAGTGAGTACACCCTACCCCTAAAATTTATAAACTCTAGTCCTGCAAAGGTTAAAAGAATTTAAAATGTGGACGCGACTGAATCTGGGATACGCTGTACCTAATAGACGGCATTAAAAAAGAAAAGGTGCAACCCCTAGTTTGGTGATAACCCTAGTTGGATGGTACCCCTATTTGGGTGGGAGCCCTGATCATCTACATTCGCATAAAATCTCTGGTCTTAATATTCCTTTGAATTCAACAACGCATTGTTCACAATTTGGCTGTCTCAGGCTATGATGCTCAAGTCTATGGGCAACACTTTAGCCTTTTATAATCATTATATGTATATTTATTAGCTCTAATATTAGTACACAATGGATGCTGAAAATAACACACTCTTTTTGAAGTTGTTTCTGCCATAAGTCACATGAACTATTCAATAAGTAAGACTGTTTTAAAATTGGTATGGCAGCTATATGATTTAGTAGTCCGATACTAATTTAATGCATATATGAATAGATTAATTTCTATGTAACAAATCTTGAGTCTCACATATCAAAAAAAATCGGTTAATAAATATGAGGGCTGTTCATTGAACCGATCTAGATTTATATGACATTCGTATCATATAGTACTCCGGTCCTTTTGAAATTTGACCTATTCATGAAGCTATAAATACGCATTTCGTGTTCTAAATCGAAAAGAGGAACTGGTTACAAAAAAAATGGAGTTTTTCCTTAAACCACCTCGGGCTCTATATGATATAGTGATCCGATCCTGTCAATTTCGATAAATTTAAGCTATAAGGCAATATATCTGGTTTTATTACGAAAGCTTCAAAACTGGGATGTTGGTTTGTATAAAAAGAGGCGGAGATGTCTCAGTCAATTTGTGTAGTTATACTAATTATTCTAGAAGTAAATTCCGGGGGGTTCACGATGAGTGGTTCTATGATTGACTTCTAGAATACTCAAAATCACTAGAGGAGTCGATATAGCCATGTCCGTCTGTCCGTCGGTTTCTATACAAACTAGTCTCTCAGTTTTAAAGCTTTTTTGATGGAACTTGTTATATGTATGTATAGCCTTCTTTTTTACCTAGGCAGCACGTTTGTCGGAATCAGCCGGACTACTATATCATGTAGCTGTCATATGAACCTAAATCGACTTAAGGAATAACTTTCACATTTATTATCCAATTTTTTGCCATACGTGTATTTTATATAGAGATAGATATTTTTTGTTTCAACTTTCTATATACAATCGTGTGCTTTGTACAATGAAATAATAAATACATTTGAAACCAAAAAAAAATATATATATATATATAAACAATTACGTAGATATTGCAATCATTTAAAGACATTTAAATTAATTAGGAATTTCAATTTCAAAAATAATAAAATCAGTTTAGCTTTAGGATAACAATTCACACGAAATCTATCAAATTAAGCTTATCGCCTCATACATAATTCTTGACTTTACAAATTTGCGCATTTATGCATATTTATAAAATAACACTAGGACTCCTACAAATAAATGTGCCCTGCTGATAGCACTCTGTCAATAAATTATAAAAATAGATCCTTTTTGTTGCGACGCGCTGGTCCATTGAGGCCAGCAATTGAAAAGTTACAGTTCCTTTAACAGTTTACGAGTGTTACAGCTCGACTCTGGGACGAAACTGCAAGCGCAATGGCGGATCCCTAAATCGCCAACGCGTCACATATACAAATTTCAGCGTATGATCTTTGCCCAATAATTCCTCATTGCATAATATATCAATTTCTCTGTACTTTTCGATTCCATAGAGAATTTTCTTGGCGACCAGCTTTTTGAGATGCGTTATTGTCGCTTGCGAACTGCAGCGTATAAAGCGTCTCTGCAGATTCTTAAAGTTATTGCTTATACACTCTAGGCACACGTTAACCTGTTCGTCCAAGCGATGAAAATCGGATTCAGCATGCACTAAATTCCATAATGTACGGCAGAAAAAACTTCGAAGAGAGTTTGTAATCTTCGGCACCCCAAAGATAACGATGGGATTTTTTTTAAATATATTTTATTCAAAGACATAAAATGACTTTCAAAATTAAACACAGTTTATATGAATTTGAATAGCTTTATAATATAGATTCCATAGGGCTAATCGGACAAAAAAAAATAGATTTTAGCGCTTTTTCGTCAGAAAACGGGTTATTTATGAACAATTCGGAGCCAAAATAAGCACAAGACAGTTATTTGTATAAATTTTTAACAAAACGAAGTTTTATTGAAGTCGGATGACTATATCATATAGCTCCCATACATCTGTTTCGCCAAAAAAAAATTATTTAAAAGGGATTATTCATACACTGAACTTGGTAAATAAAAGCTTTAATTAGTATTAAAGCGCACAAAAAAAAGCTTAACTAGAAAAAAATCGGTAGAAAGTACCGATTTAGCCCCTATAGGTACAGGGTATCTCAAACTCAAACTCGTTTTGAAATTTTTTCTTTATTTTTGACAAAGACGCCTGAAACTTTGCGACAGAAGTCTTCCTCACAAAGGATGATAGACCTTTTTTTCTGAAGAGAATTGTAACACTAACGAAAATGAAAAATTTACCGATTCCAAACGCTTGCTGCATTCACTCAACAACATAATGGGATGACCAGAATTATGAAATGGATTTCGTATTTAGTGAAATACAATTATGAGGTATTACGCCCTATTTACCAAATGCATTCAGTAGCCTAGACACAGTATACTACGGATAGACCGAGTCATGATTTGATATCCAGGACTTGATACCACTTTAAGCATTTCACATACAATGCGTCCAATCTTCCGGTGCCAGTCAGTTTCCATATAATCCCCCTAACTAATGGGGAACATACTTCTCCACAAGAGATAGATCATTAACTGGTTTGACCAACAAAAATTTAACATTTGGAAGTGCACTTAAATCCTACAGCATCCCTCACCTCAACCGGTAAAACTAATGAAAACATCCAGCAACCAATGGAAAACCCAAAAAGTAATATTGAACCAATGGTATTCAATCTGCAGAACAGCATGATAGAGCTTATGACTTTCATGAGAACAGCTGTGCAAGATCTAATGTGTAATCAAAACCTTTTGATTCAGATGCTTGTATCACAACAATCTAAATAAGCAATGGCTCCCTTTCGAATAACCTTATGGAATGCCAAAGGCGTTTCAAGACATAAGCTTGAGTTATCTCAATTTCTCCGAGACAATAACATCGATGCTCCTTTCGGAAACACCTCTTACAAACAAATATAACTTCCAAATAAGCGGTTACTGTTTCTACGGTACAAATCATCCGGATGCCAAGGCACATAGTGGTACTGTAGTTGTGGTTAGAAGCTGCATCAAACACATATTTCGCAATGAATCTGCCACAAGCTACCTTCAAGCCACATTCATGAATATACACTTGGGTACCAGCCAACTATCATTTTCTGCTGTATTTTATGGATTTCCTTAAAACACTCGGTGACCGCTTCATAGCAGCTGGTGACTACAATGCCAAGCACACGTATGGAGGGCCCCGTTTCATTACCCCCATTGGAAAACATATGTACCATGCAATTATGTATGCTAGAAATAAGCTAAGCTGTGTATCCCCAACTAGACCTACATAATGGCCAACGGATCCCAAAAAGTTACCAGACCTGATTAATTTCGCTGTAACAAAAAAATTTCACACAGCCTCTTCACTGCTGAATCTCTCCAGGACCTATCATCTGACCACTCACAGGTGCTCCTCAAGTATCTCCAACGTCTAGATGTCGAACCAATCCCTACAAATTGACATCAAATAGAACTAAATGGATTAAATACAAAAATACATAAGTTCGCATATTTAACTGAACCCACAACTTAACAATAAAGTCAATATAGAAAACATCAAGCACTAAAAACATGGAGTCGGTTCTTGGAGCAGCAGCACCTACTTCAACACCTTAAATAGCAAACTAAGTGGTGCAAACTATTATAGTCTCTACATATATGTAAAAAAAATCACATGCATTAAATAATTAGATATAGTTGGGCAGACTACTGAAGGGGTAAAGGTCCCTAGAGGCCTAAAAGGAACTTTAAAACTAATTCGGCTGATCAACTCAGGAGAGTCAACGTGTATTAAGAAGTGTTCCACAATTTACGAGGGACGACAAGTCTCGATGTAAGGTGCTTTATGCAATGCACTCTAACAAGATGTTACAATATTAAGGCGTGCAAAAGAGCTGCACTGAAATAAAAAGGGAGTAGTGGTCTATTTGTAAGGAAGAACCGAACTGATTTTATTTTTCTTGTTGTCTCCTTTTTATATAATTTTTTGGTCTTATGTTCTATACAATGTTTATCTTATTATTTAGAGATTTACTTTTAGGCTATTTTTAGTGGCTTACAATTTTATCCAATTATTTACTGATAATGCTCCTTGCCGAGTACAGATGTATTTTTAGGCTATTTTTAGTGGACTGTATATTTAGGTTTACATTCTTCTTATCTGTTTAGGTTACAATTTCTTAAATGGTTGTCCCTTTTTTGGGCGCACATGTATTTAATGCCAATTTTTGGTATTGTTGTCAATGACGTAAGTGTTCATGCTTGAACATTCTGTCAAGAGGCGGGAAAATGTATAGCTAGTAATTTTCTTTTCATATTTATTTCCCTTATAAAATATATAATTATTAAAAACGTAACTAAAATTAAGGACGTAAGTCCTGATAAATAATGAACAGTGAATTTTCTTAGATTTACAAGATTATCTTTAAAAAAAACTGTTGAGATACCAATGATTTTTGGCGACTATTTTTATAATAACACACGAAGAAATTTAAGTTTAATCAATGTTTATTTTGTAGCCAAGATCACGCGATCGTTTGCACACAGAGCTAATCGAATTGTAAAAAATGAACATATGCTGCACTCAACAGAAGGCCAAGGGCAGCTGTGCAAAAAAAAATAGTGCAAAAGAAATAACAAAAATGAGAGTTTTAGGTTTGACAATTTAAGAGGCAATTTAAGAGAGTTTGAATTTGATTTAGGCAAACAATAGAATTTTATGATGCGTTTTCTGCTGCTGCGCCTGACATACTCCCCCCGTTGGAAGCCTGTCTTTCAACATCATCAGAAAGGGGCAGCAGGCATAGCTTATTCACAGCCCTTCTTGTGGATCCTACTGCAGTTTTGAGCTCTGCAACGCGGCATTCGCCATCCTTTCCATGTATAAAAGTCGTCACTCTTCCTAATGACCAGCGCATGGGTGGGAGATTTTCGTCCTTTATGAGAACCACGTCATTTACCTTCAGGCGTCGATCACGACTACGCCATTTGGCACGCTGTTGTAGAAGTGTGAGATATTCCCCACGCCAGCGATTCCAGAACTGTAGCTGTAATTGAGTTACACGCTGCCAGCCATCAAGTCGGTTATAATTGAGCCTGGTCAGATCGGGCTCAATAACTCAATAACTGCCAGTCGATGCTATCGGCGAGGCAGAACTGATGAACCGCTTTCATATGAGGATCACTCAGCAAGAGCTTCTTCAGATCCAACAGCTCATTTTTGGCTCCGACCAAATTAGTGGCGTTGTCTGACCAAATTTGACTGGGTTTCCCGCGAGTGGCAACGAATCTTTTGAGAGCGCCAATAAAGGATGCCGTTGTCAAATCCTTGACCAATTCCAAATGGACTGCCTTACTCGCGAAACAGATAAATACGCCAATGTAGCATTTGATGGGAGACCTAGTGCGAACCTCTGATTTATAAAGAAACGGGCCGCAATAGTCGATTGCAGAGATGGCAAATGCACGAAAACCTTCAAGACGCTCCTTTGGAAGATTGGCCATGATAGGTTCCAGAACTGTTGGCTTGGCTTTAAAACACACCACACACTTGCTAACCGCCTTTGAAACAGTTCTCAGCCCTCCAATTGGCCAATACTGAAGACGAACTTTAGCCAAGAGTGCGCGGGGTCCCGTGTGCAAATTTGTTTTGTGACTGTGCGTAATTATAGCAAGGGTAATGGATGACGACGAGGCAGGATAATTGGATGTTGAGCGTCATAGGGAAGCGATGAATTTCCAAGTCGCCCTCCAACTCGTATGAATCCAGAATCGTCAATGAACGGCAACAAGGAAGCAATTGAACTTGATTTTTTAACGGCACCATTTGAACTTAGATCCTTGATGTCCTCCCGTAAATTGGATAGCTGAATTACTCGTAAGAGCAGACAAGTACCACGATGCACGTCGGCAATGTTGAGTCCGGGATGTTTTTTCCGATTAATAAATTTATACATGTATCCTAACACGCGCTGCATGGAAGGGAAAGAATTTAAGTACTTGAGTCCTTGGGTGATATCCATATAAGGAGATTTAATTAGCAACAGCCTTTTCCGCAACTCAAGTGCGGGCTTTTCCGGAAGGACGCGAGCAGGCCAATTATCACGCTTGCCAAGGAGATACGTAGGCCCATTAAACCAAAGTGTTGACTCAGCCAGCACTTCAGAAGTCGCTCCTCTAGACAGTATATCAGCAGGATTCCAAGCCGTGGGAACATGGTGCCACTCCATGTCAGACGTAAGCTCCTGAATAGATGTTATGCGATTCGCTACGAAGACGTTGAATCGGAAGGGCTCATCATTGATCCAAGAAAGTGCAACGGTTGAATCTGTCGAACAGTAGTATTGGCCATATTTGAAATTTCATGCATCATCTTGGCCAGCAATATAGCTCCACACAATTCCAACTTTGGTACCGAAAGAGTTTTTAAGGGGGCGCCTCGGGAATTTGAGCGAAGTAGATGGCTCCCTGGTGTGCGACCTTTAGAAACAATGTAGATGCAAGCTTCATAAGCTTCCTCACTGGCATCGCCAAATCCATGGACTTCCAGGCTGGCATCTTCCATTATTACAACTCTTGGAAATGAAAGTCGTGAGACACTCTGGAAACTATTGCAAAATTCGATCCAGGAAGTATGTCGAGCCAAAGGTAAGCTCTCATCCCAAGTCAGCTTATCCTTGCAGAGCTGTTGAAGAAAGACTTTACATATTGTAATAATTGGCCCTAGAAGGCCAAGTGGATCATAAAAGCGAGCAATGGTGGCGAAGACGTAACGCCTACATGGCTTGCCACTCGTATCTAACGAGGACAAGGAAAACAAAAGTTGATCGGATGCCGGATCCCAAGCAAGGCCAAGAGTTTTTGTGATGTCGCTTCCATCGCTAAACTTCAAGAATTTTTCCTGTTCCTCAGAAGCAACATCTCCAAGGACCTCTGGATGGCTGGAAAACCACTTTCGGAACCTGAAGTTGCCTCGAGAAAGGAGGTTGGCAGTTTGGTGCATTTTATCAATAACTTCCTGAACTGAACTGCCTCCAGAAATGAAATCATCCACGTAGAAATCTTGGAGCAGTGCAGCTGCCCCAACTGGAAACGAATCCCTTTCATCATATGCCAAATGATGCATTGCACGAACAGATAGAAATGATGCTGACTTTGTGCCATAAGTAACAGTATCCAATTTGTACACATCCAGATCTCTATCTGGTGCATCCCTCCATAAGATGCATTGCAAATAATTATCAGACGAACTTACTCTCACACAACGATACATTTTGCAAATGTCTCCTGTGAGAGCAACCTGATAAGTGCGAAAGCGTATAAGAATGCTAATCAGCTTCGGTTGAATAACAGGTCCTGCCATCATGACATCGTTTAGGGAATAGCCAGATGAAGCAGTTCATCGAGAGTGGCATCCATTTGCAGGGGCTCAACATCTTTGTAGTTCTGAGCAGCCACAAGTGATGTGTTGCGCAGTCTTTCACCACCACATGAAACTTTCCAGCCCAACCGAGTTTTCTGTAGTACGGGCAATCCTGGAACTAACTTAATTTGACCAATGCACAACAGTTCGTAAAACAGGTTGGCACCAATGAGAATATCCTCTCGCTGAGGTCGATAAAATGCAGGATCAGCTAGTTCGATACTTGAAGGTATTTTCCAATTTGGGATATCAAGGGCTATACTTGGCTGGCTGTCGGCGATCGTCGGAGCAACATGTTCTGAGAATGTAGTAGAGTATTCGGAAATTCTAGATTGCATGCAAATGTTAACAGTGGTGCCATCAGTAGCGACGCAAGTGTCGCCAAGACCAGAAACCGTTGCTGAAGATCTGGTTTTCTTTAGCTGAAGTTCATGAGCAAGCCGAGATGTAACAAGGTGTAACTGAGAACCAGAATCTAGTAAGGCTCGGCAAGGAACCAATGAACCTAAGCGATTTTTAATGAGAATGACTGCAGTGGCCAGGAGCACCACATCAGTCTGGAGACTTTGGGCAGCAAGAGAGGTGGATGGTTGCGGTAATGTTGCAACAGAAGTATTTGGCACTGCTTCAGAAATAGAAGAAGCAAAGGACGAAGCATTTCCTTGAGATGCATCTGGATGCAGTAGGGTGTGATGGCGTGATCCACAGACGCGGCAATTCCCTGCATTGCATGTACGGGACTGGTGTCCTTTTTTAAGACAGTTGAAACAGAGAGCGAGCCTTTTAGTTTCATTCTGACGAAGGTCAGATGAGCAACTTAAAAATTTACTACATGAGTAGATTCCATGGCCAACGATTTCACAAACAATTTGGTTAGTTTCGGATGCAATGAAGGCCTTTTTACTGGGGTTAGTATAGCTTTTTCCCACCTGAGAGCTAGGCGAGTAAGAGGCCATAGCGTGCTGCATGCTTTCCAACTTCTGGCATCGCTCTTCCAAGAATGTAAAAAACTCTTCTGCAGTATGTATATTGTCCTGTGTCGCATTCTCCTCCCAATTGGTTTGAGTCACAGGATCCATTTTCTGGAGCAGAAGGTGCACAATCACGCATCCATATATTTGGGCTGAAGTTCCTAATGACTCCAAAGCTCGCATGTGTTGAGTCAACTTATCGGAAAACTCCCGAAGTTTTACAACTGATCCAGTTTCCACTCTCTTGAGCCCAAGAATCTCTCTGACGTTCATTATTGAAACGTTTATTTAAAATGTCCAGAGCCACACGATAATTGGCACTGGAGATTTCCAAAGATCGAACCGCATCCAACGCCGGGCCGCTCAGACATGAACGCAGATGCTGTAGTTTTTCAATTCCATCAAATCGAGATCCTTATCTATTAACGAGTTGAACACTGACAGAAAATCCGCATGCTCCGTGTATCCACCCGAAAATGTGGGGAGCTTAATTTCGGGTAATCGCGTTGTGTGAACCCGACCAACGGTGACACTCGATTGATCAAGAGCATCGGCCGGCCGGAGGGTGGAGGAGAGTAGCATTTGAGACTGACATTTCTCAAGTTGTACTCTTAACCGCGACTTCACAGATATCACCAGCATATCAAAGTTTTCACACATTTCACTGCCTATCTCGTCATAATCAAGCTCTTCCAAATCATTATCAGCTAAATCGAATGACGCTTGCAGCTGGTCGAGAAATTCCAATCTAACTGCTAACTCAGCTGATTGGAATAAAATTATTTTCTCTGGTGCCAACGCTGTATCAAGTCGGCTGGCACTTTTGAAAATAGAGTCAACTTTACGTTTTAAATGACGCACTTTATCCCGCACCGAAAGGGTCGCTGTGTTTTCCATCTCACTAGGCAGTTTTTAAACACTAGCACAAATCACTTTATTTGGCTCAGCTGAGCAATAGAATAGGTTCAAATCACAAAGAAACTGCTGTACAGGCAATGACAAGAGTCGGTTTGTATGTGTACTTATTTACTGCGCAAGACACTGCGGGTAGAAAAAGTCATAAACCGCGACGCGACGAGTGCAAATAGCGGATCTTGGGCTTGTTGTTTTTTTTTAGAGTTAAATTGCATATAAGCACTTGCAAAATATGTCGATATTTATGCAATTTCATATAACAATTTGCCTTTAAATATTAAATATCTCGCCGGGGCCTCCAAATGTTGAGATACCAACGATTTTTAGCAACTATTTTAATAATAACACACGAAGAAATTTAAGTTTAATCAATGTTTATTTTGTAGCCAAGATCACGCGACCGTTTGCACACAGAGCTAATCGAATTGTAAAAAATGAACATATGCTGCACTCAGCAGAAGGTCAAGGGCAGCTGTGCGAAAAATAGTGCAAAAGAAATAACAAAAATGAGAGTTTTAGGTTTGACAATTTAAGAGAGTTTGAATTTGATTTAGGCAAACAATAGAATTTTATGATGCGTTTTCTGCTGCTGCGCCTGACAAAAACTTGATTTCGTTTTGTAATTTGATAAGTTCTTTTGTGTGATTTATATTGATTAAAGTTAAAGGTTCAATTACTATTTTTGGAGTTTCTTCTATGTTTCCTACATGTGATGTTACAAGAACTTAATTTGTTCTTGAGTGAATATCATAATGTGATATTAATAATATTTTATCCTCAATCCTAGCAGTGCAATCCGATCTGATCGTAAGAATTCCGTTTTCAGGTAGGTTTATTAATTCTTGGGGACTGTTATGGACTGCATTGTATTCTTGCTTTACTATTATAAGGAATTTGAAATAACCAACTATTTTTTCCTTCCAAGTCTACCCAATATGCATTTGACTGCACTCCTACTTGATACACACAGTTTGATTGATTGCTTGACTTGAAAGGTGATATTTCACAAGCATTTTCATTGGTGCTACTCCATGTCCAATTTTGATTACAAATTCTTCTGTTGCCTGCCATTTTCTACACTTAATTAATGATGATTCCTCCATTAAATGATACACACCTAAATGAAAATTATAAATTAAGTATTTTGCGCTAACATGCACTATAACTAGATGTTCCTCATTCTATACTGGTATTGCAATTATTCTAAATAGTTGTTATGGATGTCTGCTAAATAACGGAATCTTGGCTGTAATAATGAGTTTTTTATCAATGAATAAGCCATTGACTTCCAGTAAGGTATAGATTTCCTTTAATTCTGTTTTTGATCTTTTTCATGGTAGGACTAATGTTTCTGCTAAGCTATTTTGATTTTTTTCAATTTCTTTTTTCAATTGGTTTGGTTTTAAAATGTTTGTATTGATTCTACCGTAATTTATATCAATCAATAGACTGATAATACTGGTATGAATCTTTTCGCTTTCGTCAAGCAAGGAGAATAGTTGTTTTGTTATCATAAAGAAGCTGATGGATTCCTTGTACGCATAAAATTTCTTTTGTAAAAGTTTTGTCATTTCTTCAATTCTCTCATTTATTCTTGCAAAATTTTTATTTACTTCCTCAGTGACCTTTTTAAATATTTTAAAATATTTGATGTTGAATCCTTCAATAACGTACAAATTTTTTTTTAATCGGTCTAGTTATGAAACCTTCTTGTAGTTTTATTTTTACGACACTAACTTTTTTATCGTCTCCTTTAAAAAGTCCTTCTATCTTCCCTAGAGGCCATCTGGATGGGTGACAGTTTTCTTGTTTTACTAAAACTATCTGTCCGTGTTCTAAATTCTTTTGGTATTTTTTCTATTTATTTCTTTGTTGTAAAGTGTGTAGATAATCCGCCTTCAATTTCATCCAGAAGTCTTTTTTTGTTTTTTGGATAGGTTTTAACCTATCTAGATTACCTAGCCGTCCTTCACTTATTGGTTCCATTGCGTCTAACATTGGTCGCCCAATTAGAAAATGACCTGGAGTTAAAACTTCATTATCTTCTAAATCGTTTCCTTATGTATATAATTGTCTTGAATTTAGAAGGGCTTCTATCTGATACAATAGTGTTGCCATTTCCTCATACGTCATGCATGCAAGTTAACAACAAAAACATATAAAACACAAGAAAGCTTAACTATGGGGTTCGATCGATCTGCAAGCTAAGCGTCTGATCTATTTCCTGCACACGCCGGGTTCACCAAACTACACCTGCAGAATTAGCCCATAACATCCGCTTGCGACAAGTGCAAGTGATTTCAAGAAAATTGGCCAACGCGACCAGAACACCGTCAGCAGCAACGCAGCCAACGTCTCCGCCGAAACTCACAGCTAATTAGGGAACAATTAAAACATTGGTAATTTTAGTCTCAAATAATATTTCAATAAAGTCAGTTCGGTTGAACTGGTATTGAAACTAAAAATTCGTCTTTTTTATTTCGTTTAATACAAAATAAATTAACTGGCGCCCGAGCAGGGACCTCTACGCGTACAATAGAAAAAAAACCGATCAAACTCTACGAACGCATAGCGGGAAACTTAGCCACGATAGAGCAAAACTGTTTCTAAGTGGTATACGAGTGATTTAACGACAGAGCAAAACGTTCTCTAAGTGATCAAAAGTGAACGTCGCGACAGGGCAAAACGGCCAAAACGGTAAAAACGGTTGGAAAAAAAAATTCTAAATAACCCCGCGACAAAGCAAAATCCCCCTTAAGCGAGTGGAACATTTTATTTTTTTTGTGTGGAGACTCCCAACTTAAAAAACCGGCACACCCAACCAACTCAAGCCCGATCCAAAATCGGCACACAACAATCAAGTGGAGGCAGGCTCTGTAGTTCCCGTTCGCAGAGCACATCCTTATTGTATGGACAGCGGAACCCTAGTAGGGGTTCAAGAAGGATCACCAAAGAGGAGAATCTCCGCAACATCTGGGATGGCAACCACACCCATTATACTAATATAAGCTAAGAAACCATTTTAAATATAAAAAAATAACCAAGTAAAAAAAAAGAAAAACAAATTTTTAAATGAAAGAAAAGAAAATTTTATAAAATATAAGTAATAGTGAAAACGATAAAGTAAATAAAAGATCACCAGGGTGATCAATTGGTAATTGTCTGTCGTCGCGCTCGGACGTGTTTATTTGTGCTCTCAAATTTAATTACTCTTTACTCCGCTTAATTTCTGTTCATCTGTGCATAGGTGCATTATCTTTGCCTTAAAATAAACAAATTAACTTTGCTTTTACTCTTTGAAATTTTTAATTCTTTATTTTCGCGCATTAATTGCAAACAAAAAATTGTTGCTCTTGTTTGGCAAAATCTTACATTATTTGTTTCAAGCAACAACAATTTTTCGTTTCTGCTATTGCATGCACTCAATTTGTACTCGCTCTTGCACTTTTCGTTTTTGCGCTCACGTTACGCTCTCGGTTTTCAATTGCCTCGCGTTTCTCTCCGGAGCCTTTCCACGCTCAGTCTTTTTTTCTTTTGCACTAAGCTTTTTGATCTTTGTGTTTTGTTTTCGTGTGGCTCTCCTGAGTCCGATTCTGTGTTCTTGTAAGTATTAACCCTTGGTTGTGCTTATTTTTTATATCTTAATCTTTTATTTTGGCCTTCGTCACTCCCAAAAAACTAGAACCCTTTCATCTAGCGTATCAAAACGTTAGAGGACTTAAATCTAAACTTAGTCGTTTTTTCTTAGTAGTTTTGGTTTTAGTTATTCCGTAGTAGTATTAACCGAGACGTGGCTTAAGCCTGACATTTTGGATTCTGAAGTGTTAGGTAATAACTTTTCAGTTTTTAGACGTGACCGTGCGTCTGGTCGTGGTGGCGGCGTTCTTATTGCTGTTAACTCGGCCTTACCTTCGGAGCTTAGTTCTACTAACCCTATAGATATTGAATTTATTTGTGTTAAAATTGATTTGAATGGCATTTTCTTATTTCTAACAGTCTCCTATATTCCTCCTTCTTCTGATCTTTCTGTTTATATGTGCCATTTAAACTCTATTTAATATGTTTCAAATTTCGTAACCGACAAGGACTACCTTGTCGTTTTGGTCGATTTCAATCTCCCAGAAATATGTTGGTCCAATACTACTTATTCCGATTCGGTATTACCCAGTAATAGTCACGACTTTATTGATGGTATGCTTGAATTGTCACTATCCCAGGTCAGTTTTGTCAAAAACTCTCTGAGTAGGCAATCGGATTTGTTTTTTTGCTTGGATCCTTCTAATACGCTTGTATCTAGGATCGATCCTCTTTCTATTCCTGAGGACTTTTATCATCCTTCAATTGCTATATCAATTGACTTTCCTTGTCGGGAAAATTTGTCTGCCTGTCCGTCTATTGCCTCATACTATTTCCGAAAAACTAATTTCGAAAATTAAATAAGCTTATTAATGACTTTAACTGGTCTAACTTGTACATATCTAAGATTGTTGACATCGCAATAAATTTATTTTATAATGCTCTAAATTCTATTTCTACACAATTTGTTCCCATTTCCTGTCACAGTAACATTAATGGACCTGTGTGGTATTCAACTAAGCTAATGAATTTGAAGAATGTTAAGGTTGTTCAAAAAATTCAAATTATTCGGGAATCCTAGTGACCTCTTCCTTTATTTTTTTGCTCGATCCCAATTTTCGGTTTGTAGCACACTATGCTAAAAGACCTGCCTTTCTCGCTGTAAAATTCAATTTCGCCGTAACCCCAAACAATTTTTTAATTTCGTCAATTCAAAGCGTAATACCTCTATTTTTCCTTCTTCCTTATCTTTCATGAATAAGAAAGCAAATACCGACCAGTCTATTGCTGATCTTTTTGGTACCTTTTTCCAATCTACTTATTCGACGTCAAATTTTAATTTGATAAGACACTATCCCTTTGACCTTCCTCGGTCAAATAATATATACTCTACTTTAATTACTGAATTTCAGTTGCTTAATGAACTTAAGCTAATCAAACCAGTTTTTTCCCTGGGACCGGATGGGGTTCCTAGCTGCGTCTTAAGGCATTGTCCTGAATCTCTGTGCAAGCCCATTCTTAAACTTTTTAACTTTACAGTCAGTCTCTCTTCTCTCCCTGCTATTTGGAAGGCGTCTTTTATTATCCCTCTTCATAAAAAGGTAGCAAATCTGATGCTCAAAACTATAGAGGCATATCGAAACTGTCAGCTATTCCTAAGAGTTTTGAGGGACTTTTAACTTCTCATCTTCAACATTTATGTAAGTCTCTAATTTCACCCTGTCAGCATGGATTTGTAAAACAAAGGTCGACCACGACTAATCTCTTAGAATTTTCCTCATTGGTAATTAAAGGTTTTAAAAACAAATTCCAGACTGATGTTATTTACACAGATTTTAGCAAGGCTTTTGATTCTGTTAACCATTCCTTGCTTTTATATAAACTAAACATAATAGGTTTTCCATCTAGCCTTGTTGCCTGGATAATGGATTATCTTACTTCAAGAAGTCAAAGAGTTCTTTTTAAGAAATCATTATCTAACAGTGCTCGGGCCAGCCACAACAAATCTATCATAAATATTTTCGCATTTGAAAATCCCGCCAAACACTGTAACTACTATAGTTAGTTCAAATATGTACACACTATTAAGCAGCATCATTGCGTTATTGCACTGCCTACTTTTGTCATCTTCTTTGTGCTTACTTTCGTTTAAGCTTACACATAAGTTCTCTTGTACGAGCTTTTATCTTGTTTCGATCTCGCTTTAGTATATTGCAAGCTAGGCAATCGGCCCAGCTTCAGCATAAGCACATTAGTTTTGGTTCGTTCGTTGGTACATGCAAGCAAGGTATTCGGCCAAGCTTCAGCATAAATAAAACATAATTATAACGTGAATAATTCCCGCCTTTTTATTATTGAAATTTAATAGTTCACTAAAAACTCTTAGTGCGCTCAACAAACAGTATAACTGTGTCGTCCGGGGTTCCTCAAGGCAGTCACCTTGGTCCCCTTTTATTTACTCTTTTTATAAATGATCTTCCATCAGTTATATCACACTCTCGTGTTTTTATGTATGCCGATGATGTTAAACTGTGTTTTTCTTACAGGGATATAGAATCTCACATTAATCTGAAAACTGATTTAAGTGCTTTTGAATCGTGGTGCCATTTTAATTTGCTAAATTTAAATGCTTCTAAGTGCAAGATTATGACCTTTTGTTGGGGCACTCCACTCTTGGCCTCCTATCATCTTAATCAAAATGCTCTTCAACGTATAAGCTCAGTAAATGATTTAGGGATTTTACTTGATTCTAAATTAAAATTTGATAGTCACATTTTATCCACTGTCAATAAAGCCATGGGAGTTCATGGAATTGTGAAGAGATGGTCTAAAGAATTCGATGACCCTTATACGACCAAGATTTTATATGTGGCTCTTGTTCGCCCAATTTTAGAATACGGTTCATGCATTTGGTGTCCTCAATATAAGATGCATCAAAATCGTATTGAGTCGGTTCAAAAAAAGTTTTTGCTTTTTGCTCTCCGTGGCTTAAGTTCGAATTCGGAATTGAGCCTTGTCGTACTCTAGCAAGCTACAACTTATAGATTTGCCGTTCCTAGTAAACCGTAGAACCCTTCTAATACTATTTTTATGCATAAATTAATAAACGGCATGGTTGACTCTCCTGAGTTAATTACCCGAATTAATTTCGCAGTTCCTTTTAGACCTCTGCGGACCTTTTCTCCTTTAATAATCTGTCCAGCCACATCTAATTATTTAATGCATGAGCCTTTTTTACATTTATGTAGAGACTATAATAGTTTGTACCACTTAGTTTGCTCCTCCTCAAGTATGCAATCTATCAAAATTAATATATTATTACACCTTCGTTTAAATCCTTTTCTTCCTTAGTAGAGTACTTGATTGCCTAATCTATTCCTCTGCCTTCAAGAATTTATGATTTAATTAGTTTTTTCGCGAATCGTGTCACGTGACTCTGTCCTACGGTCGGTTGGACGTCTGAGCTATCGAGCTTGGTAACCCGCGCGTAAACAGGCTTCCGCTTGGTTTTGTTGGGCCACTTGATCGTACTATGCATTGTACATCCACGTCCATTGAAAAAAAAATATAGATATATATATATATATAAAATACTCCAATCTTGCGATTCCCAAGGGACCCTCCAAGGTAGAAGGAGAATACCAGATACTGGTAATAAATCAAAAGAAAACTTAAAATTGAAATTAAAATTGGAAAAAAAAGAAAATTATTTAAAATTGAAATTGAAGAAAAAAACAGAAAAGAAAATTATTTAAAATTGAAATTGAAGAAAAAAACTAAATAAAAAGAAAAGAAAATTTTAACAGAACAGAAAAAATTTGCAATAGAGAATAAAAATTAAGCTCTAAACAGAACAAAAAAAAATTTGTAATAGAGAATAAAAATTAAATTCTAAACTAACCTACATTTAAGAAATTCTTCTATTCGGAAAATACACAAACACACACACACACATACCAATAAATTTTAAGCATTCAAATACAAATTAAACTTCATAATTTCCATTGGCAAGGTAACCTTTGTTAGGGAAAATCAAAATCTTTCTGTCCGTCCGGTTAAGTTATGGCCAATAACAACAATCTGGCCCGACCCCCAATATTAAACCCCGAAGAGATCGAAGCGCAAAGGCGCCAAAATAGGCAGGCAGAACATCAGCAGAACAGGAACATAATGGAGGGAGCAAATCAAATCGCTGTCGCGAATATGATTAGCGAAATATTAGCTCAACAGTTACCTGGTTCGATAAGACAATACAGTAAACCAGAAGATTTTATTAGTGTCGCTGACCAGGCTATTGACCCAGAACACGCAAGGAATCTAGGTGACTTGGATAAAGTACCAAACATAGTCAAGTCCATTCGTGAATTCTCCGGCGAACCATCGGAATTCAGTTCGTAGAAGAAAGATGTGGACCGTGTTCTAGAAGCATGCAGTGCATATCAGGGCACACCAAAATACTATAGTATAATACATACCATACGTAATAAAATAATTGGAGCGGCTGATATAGCACTGGAATCCTACAACACGCCCCTCAATTGGCTAGCAATTTCTAAGTATTTAACATTGCACTACGCAGATAAGCGAGACATTAACACCCTAGAGTACCAGATGACGATGCTGTACAACAAACAGGACAATCGGTTGAAGAATTCCATCGCCCAGTCTACAAGCACTTGTCCTTAATCTTAAACAAAATCAGCTGTATGGGCTTGGGACGAGAGGCAGAACAGTTCATGACAGAAATGTATCGCGATAAGGCTCTAGATACCTTTGTACGCGGATTGCAAGGTGACTTGCTACGCTTATTGGGTATCAAAGACCAGCAGACTTGCCGTCGGCATTACATTTGTGTCTGAAATTGGAGAATCAGAGTTTCCGTTCCAATCACGCAGCAACAAAAGGTCAAGTTATAAATTTTAGAAACCAGAATTTTAAACCGATACCGCCATCAATAAATGATTTTCGTAACAAACAACACAACTAACGTAAAAGCAACAATTCTAACCTCGTCCGACACCCTTGTTTACTCTAAGTTGTATCAGTTTCCAATGACACTGAAAGACGAAGTAAACAAACAGATAAAAGAACTTTTGGAAAGTACGAGTTTACACGATTACCATTCGGACAAAAAAATGCGCCTGCGATTTTCCAACGTGCATTGGACGACATTCTCCGCGAACATATGTTATGTTTTATTTACATAGACGATATTATCATATTTAGCAAAGATGACGAATCTCACTTGCAAAACTAAGAAAAAATTTTCCATACTTTTCAAAATGCCAACATGAAATGCCAATTAGACAAATGCGATTTTATGAAGAATAAGGTAGAGTTCCTCGGTTTCGTTGTTTCCGACCAAGGAGTCGAAACAAACCCGAATAAGGTAGCATGTTGAAGTGACACCGCGAATTACAAGTATTTAAATCAACTTTCAGATCAATGTGAGATTCCATTTATTCGGCATACATACAAATGCGGAACGTTAGATTCCAGCGCAGCCCAGTTTGAGATACCCTGGGCCTAAATCGATATTTTCTACCGATTTTTCTGAGGGGCTATCCGATCTAGTTAAACCTTAAATTATTTACGCGCCTTAGTATCAATTACTCCTTCAAACTATCAAGCTCAGTAAAAATTACTCTAAAATGTTTAAATAAACAATTTTTGATGACTTTTCTGGTGAAACAGATGTATGGAATCTACATTATATAGTCATCCGGTTTAAATAAAATTTGATGTTATGAAAAACTATTACAAAAAACTGTCTTGTGCTTAATTTCGTCGCGATTGATTCAAAAAAGCTAAGAAAATTGATTTTTTTGTCCCATTAGCACTATGGAAAATATATGATATAGCTTGCATTTAAACTTTTCACAACTGCTTTGTATTTTAAATGTCGCATTTTATTGCAATTTAAAAAAATATCTTTAAAAACAAAGAAATTATAACGTTAAAACGATTTGAGCACTTTCTATCGGCCCTATGAGAGCTATATGATATAGTAGTCCGATCAGACTGAAACTTCACCCTTATTTTAAGAACAAGGATATCTTAACAGCCAGCTTTTCTAGGAACATAATAGCAAACAAAAGTTATGACCAATTAACTTTTTACTTTTGTTGAGTTAGTTAAGGTTTTCTGCTTTTTATTCCGAACTTAAATTGAATAAAAAAAATTTAATAAACAAACTGGAACTTTCTAGGCCTTACCATCTCTGAAAACAAGGTGTTCATACAGGCGGACAGACAGACGGACATGGCTAGATCGATTGCTCTAGTCACCCTCATTATACTTTAGGTAACTTTGGGGGGTCTCCGACGTCTCCTTCTTTAAGTCACATACATTTGCACAAACTTAATATACCCTTTTCTTTTCCTGATTTTTGGAAGGAATCGTTTATTATTCCTCTTGTAAAAAAAAAATAAAAACGAAGAACTTTGGAGAAAACTTAACCTGTTTTCACCTTCAACATTTAAGAGAGCATATATTTATTTATTTATTTATTTATTATATAGTAAGGTAACAGTTAAAACTATAGACCTAACTTACAACTAGCATGGCTTCTATGGCCTTCAGCTAACTTTATGTACATAGTTACAGGTGGTGAATTAATTTTGTGACTTTTAGATATTTTTCTATTTTTTGTATATTATCAAGTGTAGGATTGGAGAGAAGAGATACGGGATCATTATTTTGGAATATGGATAAGCGATGTTGGATAGAATGTGTGTTATGGAGATGTTAGTATTGTTTGTGCAGAAGTTGCAGCTGGAAGATATGTTTTTATTCATATAGCTAAGATGGGTGAGTTTGGTGTGTCCAAGGCGGAGTCGAGTAATTTTTGTTTGGGTGTATCTGAAGAGAGCATATATATTTTCTCTAAGTGAAGGCAACTACGATTAACAATTTAAAATTTTGTGATTAAGGGCTTCACAAACAAATTGCAGACTGGTATCTAATACATATATTATAGAAAACCCTCTCATTTTTTTAATCATTCCTTACTTTTGTATGAATTATATGTCATTGGCTTTCAAGTCAGTATGAACAGGATGACTAAAAAGCCGATCTGGCCATGTCCATCTGTGTAAGCGCAAGGATCTCAGCAACTACAAAATCTAGAGTTATGAAAATTGGATTTGTGGTGTGCGCATGTTGTATATATATTATACATTGTATTATGTCATTTGGACATAAGTTCATTGACATTGTTGCAGTGTTTATGTAAACAGCGAGGTTCAAGTGGAAGTGTAACACGATCACCCACTTATGAGCCACGCTGCCTAAATGCATGGTCAGCAGTCTCACGCTGGATAAAACAAAATTTCTGAGTGAGTAGAGTGTGTGTGTGATGGGTAGAAACCGGAGCGGAGTACGCAACAAATTAAAAAAAAAAATAGCGCACCTAAGGTGGCTATTAAATGCAAAAACTCCAGCGCCCGAATGGTCGAAAGCTCAAAAGCTACACGCTGAGCTAGATCATTACGCAAAAATTTTGTGTGAAATCAAAACCAAAAACCCCACCACACCCGCTCGCTCGGATAAACCGATTAAATCAATATTAAAAACAAATAAAATCCAACCTCCTCAGCCCAAAAGCCTGCCGGAGCTGAAATTGCGATGCCCTAACGACTGCGAGGGACCACTCCATAACCCAGCTTGCGAATACACGTGCAGGCACTCCATGCCCTGCACCAGCAGCTCATCGGGGGAAGCGTAAAAAAAAAAGGAGATAATAATTTTTTTTTGAATGCACTGCGATGCATATTTTTTTTTCTAAACAATGTACGATTGAGCGGAAATCGATTCGCCCAATGAGAAGTTTGACCCACAAGTCAGACGAAAAACTTAGGTAGGACGACTTGTATGTCGACAATAGGAAATAGGATCTACAAAGTAGACATCTTAAACAGAGATAGGGAAAAACAAAATTATTTGATACGCACAAGAAGCGAATTTAATTTAAGAAATAATAAAATAAGAACGGTGCCCAATATGGGACTAATAGACACAAAGTCGGTAGATTCTACCGCGAATGTAATAAATAAAGTAGAAGTAAGTACAATTAATTTAGATTGGATCATTTTGATCGTAGGCATAATAGCCGTTATAATGATCGTTAATGCGCTCATTAATTGTACAAGCTCCATAATAAATGTCTAAAAAAAAAAAATATGAGAGCAGAGCCAACGATCTAGACAAAATATAAAAAAAGGAAGATTTGTAAAAGAAAAAAAGTATCAAAAAAAAAAAAAAAGAAAAAATAAAAAAAAAAGTTTTTAAATTGATAAGAATTTAATAATTAATGAAGTAAATATGTTTGTGAAATGAAAATAAATAAATAAATATATACATATTAAGAAATTAATTATACAAGTGGCATGTTCGGAATTGAAAATTAATAAATATATAAATTACAAGACAACGTACTACTAAACAATAAGTCTATATGGATTGGAAAACTATAAAAAAACAGTTAGAACAGATAAGAGTAGCCTTTGATAAATCCTATAAGTGCATAAGCCAGAATAGAGAAATAAAGCAAAGTACCATAAATAAGCACGCACAAATATTGGTAGAATGCTTTAATGAAGCACGCCAATTACTAAACACAAATAAAGATAGATTGACTAGGATACATTTGACGCAAGCGTTACACTTTCTAAACAAGTTCAGATAAATCTTGTTGCTGGTACAGAGAAGGCATAATTTAAATCTGACTGTCCCTACAATATTCAACACATCAGTTGAAATTAAAACAGGTGACATTACAGAAGAATCGGAAGACTCCGAACAAGATAATACAGAAGAGGACTCTAAACAGGAAATTAAAGAAAAAGATCTGCCCGATCTTACAACACCAGCAACGATTAAATTGCAAGAATCAAGAGACGAAGAAAGTTCAGAGCCTACAAACACAGATTCAGAAGACAGTATGACTGACTCAGCCGTAACTTCAAGAGACTACGTGCGACATATTTCGTCCACGATACCCGAGTTCGATGGCAAGAAAGTCAACTTAAATAGATTTTTGAGAGCTCTCCGAATAACAGATCTCACGAAAGGGGATCAGGAGACGTTAGCCGTAGAAGTCGTCAAGACAAAAATAACTGGTCCTTTGTCATACAAAGTTGAAAATGAAGGGACCATTACCGGAATCATAAATGTACTAAAGGCATCAGTTAAAGGCGAATCGCCTGAGGCAAAATTGTTAAATATACAACAACGTGGTAAAACTGCAGCGCATTATACCACAGAAATTGAAAATCTACGTAACTCGCTTGAGGCAGCCTACGTAGATGACGGATTAGACGCAGACAGCGCAGATAAGTTCGCGACGAAAGAAGCGATCACTGCGATAATAAAGAATTGCGAGCATGATAAGCTCAAGACAATTCTAGAAGCAGGTAACTTCAGCACTATGAATAGTGCAATAGAGAAGTACATACACTGCTGTACAGAAATGACCGGTAACACGAGCAATGTTTTTTTCTATAATAATAGAGGACATTCTCGAGGAAATAGTCATCGTGGAAATTACCAAAATAGAGGTAATGGCCGCGGTAACTATAATAACAATTATAGAGCCCGAGGTGGTTATCGCGGAGGAAATAGAGGCCGCGGCGGAAGCCAGACCAATAACAGAGGTGGAGGTTACCATAGGGGTAACCAAAACCAAAACCACAACTATAGATACAATAATACCGTCTGAAACATACAGACGGAAAACCAGCATGCCCCCTTGAGCAACAGCCAACAGTAAGGCTGTATAGAATCAATCTCAGTTTTTTTTTTGTAAAGTTAAAAAATATAAATACCAATTCAATGGTAACTCTATTAATAGATACAGGTGCAGACATTTCACTGCTTAAATGCAGTAATAATAATTTAAATAATTTAAACACAAAGGAAACAACAAACATATCAGGAATAGGGCAAGGGACAATTAAGTCTCTAGGTACTATGGACGTGGAAATGAGTGTTGCAAATGCGGCAATACCACATAGAGTCCATATCGTGCCTGACAATTTTCCTATACCAGGGGATGGTATAATTGGTTTGGATTTCATTAAAAAATACAATTGTATTTTAGAATTCCACGACCAAGAGGATTGGTTTACTTTGAGGCCCGACAATTTTAGGAATATAAACATTCCTATTATACATTAACTTGATAACGAAATAGTTTTGCCAGCTAGATCAGAGGTGATTCGAAAGATTCGCCTTACGTCTGCTGACACCAATGTTCTTATCCCCAACCAGGAATTGCAACCTGGAATAATAGTAGCAAGTGCACTAGTGAACACTCAGAACGTGTTGATTCGCATTATAAATACAACAGAAAAAGACGCTATCGTAAACAGCGCAAATATCAAAAGCGAATCATTAGACAATTATGATGTTTACAGTGCAAAGACAGAAAATACTACACAAAGAACTTCAGAAGTATTAAAACTTCTACAATTTCCATCGTTATTTAAAAACGAGTTAACCGGTTAACCGAATATAGCGATATTTTTGGTCACGAAACAGAAACCATATCAGCTAATAACTTTTATACACAAAAATTGAGATTGAACGACAAAACACCAGTCTACATTAAAAATTATAGAATGCCAGAAAGTCAAAAGCCAGAAATTCAAAGGCAAGTTGACAAGCTGATAAAAGACGGTATAGTAGAGCCGTCTATATCAGAATATAATAGCCCACTTCTCTTGGTACCCAAGAAATCACTGCCTAACTCGGCGGAAAAGAGATGGCGACTAGTAGTGGACTATCGTCAGATCAATAAGAAACTGCTAGCAGATAAATTCCCACTTCCAAGAATAGAAGATATTCTTGATCAATTAGGACGAGCAAAATATTTCTCGTGTCTAGACCTCATGTCCGGTTTTCACCAAATCGAGTTAGACGAAAGGTCACGAAATATAACATCATTCTCAACTTCAACAGGCTCATATCGCTACACGCGATTACCATTTGGGTTAAAAATAGCCCCTAATTCATTTCAAAGAATGATGACACTTGCATTCGCAGGCCTTCAGCCTTCGCAAGCCTTTCTGTATATGGATGATTTGGTTGTGGTAGGTTGTTCCGAAAAGCATATGTTAAAGAATTTAACAGATGTTTTCAGATTGTGTAGGCAACATAATTTGAAACTACATCCAGAAAAATGCACTTTCTTTATGAAAGAGGTTACATATTTGGGTCATAAATGTACTGATAGAGGTATATTACCGGATGACTCTAAGTATGAAGTAATTAAAAACTACCCACGGCCGGTAAATGCAGACGAAGCTAGACGATTCGTCGCATTTTGCAACTATTACAGAAGATTTATTAAAAATTTCTCTGAGAAATCACGCCACTTAACGAGGCTTTGCAAAAAGAATGTTCCATTTGAATGGACAAACGAGTGCAATGAAGCATTCGAATATCTTAAAAGGGAATTAATGAAACCAACACTTCTTCAGTACCCAGACTTCAGCAAACAATTTTGCATAACCACAGATGCTAGTAAACAAGCATGTGGAGCGGTACTATCTCAGGACCATAACGGTCAACAATTACCAGTGGCATACGCTTCAAGAACCTTTACAAAAGGCGAAAGTAATAAGTCCACTACAGAACAAGAACTAGCAGCTATACATTGGGCAATAAATCATTTTAGACCATATATATATGGTAGGCATTTCTTGGTACAAAGTGACCATAGGCCACTATCATATTTGTTCTCGATGAGAAATCCGAGTTCCAAGTTGACAAGAATGCGTCTGGACCTTGAAGAATATGATTTTAGTGTAGAATACCTCAAGGGGAAAAATAATTATATAGCAGATGCTCTTTCCCGAATAACTATCGGAGAACTTAAAGAAATGAATAGACAGATACTGAAGGTCGAAACGAGAGCTTCAGCAAGACAGAAAAATTCCTGCGCAGGAGAAACATTGCAAGAACCAGAGAAAAATAAAAAAGAAAAAATAGAAATGCCCAGTATCTATCAGGTTGTCAATAACATTGACGCCAAAAAATATGTTGTTCTCAAAATAGACAAACATAAGTGTTTGTTAAAAAGAGGCAAACAAATAATAACACGTTTTGATATGACTAATTTTTGTTCTAATGAAAAAATCGATTTAGATCAGTTTTTTCAAAGGCTTAACGAAGAAGCAAGAATAAATAAGATCATTCAAACGCAATTGTCACCAAGTGAACAAATCTTCGAATTTGTCACTATAAAAGACTTTAAAGAAAAGGGCAATAAAATATTAAAACATTTAAAAGTAGCGCTACTAAACAAGGTGACTAAGATAGATAAAAATGATGAGGTTCAAATAAAAGCAATTCTGTCTAAATATCATGACGATCCGTCAGAAGGAGGCCACTCAGGAATTTCTAGAACCCTGAGGAAAATAAAAAACTTTTATTATTGGCCACAAATGACAAAGGCAATAAGTAAATATGTCAAGACATGTTTAAAATGCCAACAGGCTAAAACGTTAAAACATACGAAAATGCCAATGACAATAACTGAAACGCCAGCAACAGCATTTGATATAGTTCTGATAGATACCATTGGTCCACTTCCAAGATCAGAAGATGGAAATGAGTATGCTGTCACTATCATTTGTGATCTAACAAAATATTTGGTAACGGTACCCATACCGGATAAAAGCGCAAAATCAGTTGCTAAGGCGATATTTGAACATTTTATTCTCAAGTACGGTCCAATGAAAACAATCATTACGGACATGGGAACGGAATATAAGAATCAAATCATAGGCGATCTGTGCAAATATATGAAAATAAAAAACATTACTTCAACAGCACACCATCACCAAACTTTAGGAACAATAGAACGAAGTCACAGAACATTTAATGAGTATATTCGCTCGTATATATCTGTTGACAAAACTGATTGGGATGTATGGATACGGTACTTCACCTATTGTTTTAACACAACACCATCAGTAGTTCACGAATATTGTCCATATGAACTATTATTTGGCAGATTACCAAGACAGTTCACAGATTTTAACAAGATAGACAGAATAGATCCCATTTATAACATGGATGACTATTCAAAGGAAGTTAAAGTAAGACTAGAGATAGCTTATAAAAGAGCAAGGCAAATGCTTGAAAAAGCAAAGGCAGATAGAAAAATAAGATATGATAGAAATACGAAAAATTTAGAATTAAAAATAGGAGATAAAGTTTTATTAAAAAATGAAACAGGGCATAAGCTAGATAATAACTATTTAGGACCATATTTAGTTTCAGAGATAGGATTTAATAATAATATCACATTTGTAGGAAATAAAAATAAAAAACAGATAGTTCATAAAGATAGGTTAAAAATTTTCAATTCCTAACATATTTCATAGGGTTGGCCACCCATAAAATAATAATTAAAAAAAAAAAAACATTTTGAAAAAAAAAACCATTTTTGAAAAAAAAAAACATGTTTGATTACATTAACGCATTTATTATCATTTTAAAAATTTTTTAATATAAATATTTTTCAATTTTTGGTACTTTCCAAAAAAAAAAAGGTTTTAAAAATAATAGATGTAGTATAGTTTATATGCTTACGAGCATTGTAATGTGGCGGTTTGGTTTCGCAGGAATTTAAGAGAGTAACCCTCTACCCCGGAAGAACAGTCAAAGGGAGGAAAAAACTTTCCACCGCTGCTACTACATTTGTTTCCCTTTTGCATATGTTTCTCATATCCTTTCTACAATATTTGCTACAAACTAGGTATACCCGTATGACATAAGACTTTTTATTTTTAAATAAATCACTAATTATTAATGGGAAACTAAATATATTTTAATTAAAGTATTGGTCATTTGTTTTTACATATTTCGACCAACTTTTGTGAATACCACAAAGCAAACCAAAAAGATGGCCAATTTTCGATCTCCTCGTAGGAATCAAAGTGCTGCTCAGCGGGTCCCATCGATGAAAACAAATGGTAGTCGGAAGGAGCCAAGTCTGGTAAGTACGGCGGGTGGGGTAGCTGCTCCCAGCCAAGTGTTTTGATTATATCCTGAACCTGTTTTGCTTTGAACGCAGGAGCATTGTCATGGAGCCAAATTTCCTTGCCGTGTCTTCTGGCCCATTCTGTACGTTTTTCGATCAATGCATGGTTCAAATTGATCATTTGTTGTCGGAAGCGATCAGTATTAACGGTTTCACTAGGTTTTAGGAGCTCGTGGTACCACACCTTTCTGGTCCCACCAAACACACAGCATTGTCTTCTTACCGAATCGATCTGGTTTTGCAGTCGATGTTGTTGGGTGTCCCGGATTAACCCATGATTTTTTCCGTTTAGGATTCTTAAAATAAATCCATTTTTCATCGCCAGTAACAATCCGCTGCAAAACCAGTTTTCTTTCGTGTCTTTGAAGCAAAATTTCACAAGTGATTTTCCAGTCTCTCATCCAGTGCATGTGGAACCCATTTTCCACACTTTTGGATCTTTCTTATAGCTTTTAAACGGTCACAAATTGTTTGTTGTGCAACATTTGACATTGCTGCCATTTCCTTTTGACTCAAAGTGTCATCTCCATCCAATATCGTTTGCAGTTCGGAAAAATATGATGTTGTCTGTTCAATGACTTGATGTAAACTAAATATTTTTTTCAGATGTCATAGCAAACAAACAAAAAAATAAGGACTTGCGCACAACAAATGTATCTTGACGCTCACTTCATACCGATATAAAGATAAGTTACCAAGATATTTGTTTTATTTAATTATATTTATATATAAACAACCATATGACACAAAAGACAATTTTAGTAAATGTTATAGGTATATATATAAATAGCTCATTTTCTTTATGGTAAAATATATAAACATACTTACATATTAATAGGTGCAGTTATGTAAAATGCACTTCTTCGTGTACTTTCGTGTGCCTTTACATTAACAATAAGGCCTAGACCTACAGGCGGTTGAGACCGTATTCGGAATAATAACCAGCGCATTGCCTCATTCGGAGTATCTTCGGGAAATTCAATTACAACGTCACATTGAGTAGGAATTTTATTCAACCATAAATGACGCGGCGTCATGAAATGCCCGGCATAAGGTACTTTTCGTCGAATATGGCGTGAAGCTAAAATATATATTTACACAAATGTATAAGTAAATAAAAAAATAAGGTAGCTCTTCTTCAATTTAAAAATTCTCGTTATTTACTATAGATTACTCACCGCAGCCGAGTTTGGGATGCCCTGTACCTAGTAGTCAGAATTGAAAAAAAAGGTGGTAGCCCTGGTCGTAATATTCCTTTGAATTCAGCAACACATTGTTCATAAAGCAAGCACGCCATCTATTAGACTGTTTATTCGACCGTTTGCCAGTTAGGCAACGGGAATTAAAGTGAATATGGTCCGATTTTACATGTGTTTGGTATTAATCGAAAGATTTTTAGAATCCTAACAACTTTTTGGAAGCAAATAATACCGAAATCCTAAAGCTATAAAAATATCAAGGCATGAGAAAAGTGAGAGGGTACCAGCGTACACTTATGAGGAGTCCGAAACCCAAGTTTACCAAGTTTTACCAGCTCTTATAGTCTCTATGATCTCGGCGTTTACAAGAACGGACGGACAGACAGATGGACATGGCTATATCGATTTCTCTAGTCACCCTGATCATACTATAGGTAATTTTGGGTAGACTCCGACGTCTTCTTCTTACCCTTAAGGTACACAGTATAATAAGCTAGCTTTTCACCAATTTCAAAATTCTCGTTATTTACTTTAAATACAACCAAATAATGAACCAGTATTGAGAAAACTTGATAGGCATTTCTGTCCGCCTATCCATTTGCTGGTATAAGCATCGCAAACGTTCTCAACCACGCCCCCAAACGAAGTGAACTTTGTTAATTAACAAATTAGACGGTTTTGGTTCACTTCCAGGCATGGTATCTATTTGCACCTGAGTAGCCCTTAGAATTTACTAATACAAACAACATTAAATTGCTCAAATCGAATCGTTTCTATAAACATTTTTCAATATGGCAGAAAAATGGTAAAAATGAAAAAAAAAATCCCAACGTTATCTTCAGGGTGCCGAAGATTACAGACTCTTTTCGAAGTTCTTTCTGCCGAAAATCACATGAACGGGGTTGGTCAGTTAATACGGCCGATTTCGATTTGTATGACAGCTATATGATATAGTAGTCCGATTTTAATAAAATTAAGCACAAACAAGAATATTTATGTAGAAAACGTGTTGGCCGAGTTTTGAAAAGATCAGTCAATAAATGTGCGAGTTATTCCCTAAACCGATTTAGGTTCGTATGACAGCTATATGATATAGTGGTCCGATCCGACCGATTCAAACTAGTGTACTACCTAGGTAAAAAAGAAGGCTATATACCAAGTTTCAGCAAAATAGCTTTTAAGACGACGGAGTAAATCGCATAGAAACAGACGGAAATACGGACATGGCTATATCGACTCCTCTAGTGATTCTAAGTATTCTAGATGTAACTTTTGTGGGTCTACGATGTTTGGTTCTGTGCGTTACAAAGATCAGAGCAAAGTGAATAGACTCCTTTTTCTTCGAAAAGAGTCTAAAAATTCGGAACGTTTAACTCGGGCGCTGCCGAGTTAGAGATACCCTGTACCTGTAGGGAGCGTAAATCAGTATTTTCTATAATTTTTTCAATAAAAAAATATCATCTGATATTTTTGGTTGCGATTCGTGCATAAAATATCCGATTTCTGACAAAAAATACAAAAAATCTGAACTTTTGACCGATTAGCCCTATGGAAACTATATGATATAGTCATTCGATTTCAATAAAATTTTGAGTTATTAAAAACTTGCGATTGATTCATAAATAACCCGTTTTATGACAAAAAAGAACAGAAATCGGATTTTTTGACCAATTAGCCCTATGGAAGCTATATGATGTAGATGTCCAATTTTATTAAAACTTTGCACAGCTGCTGGGTATCTTAAAATTCACATTGTTTCTTAATTTAAATAAAATATTTTTAAAAATAAAGAAATTATGACGTTAAAACGATTTGTGCACTTTTGATCGGCCCTATGGGAGCTATATGATATAGTAGTCCGATCAGATCGAAACTTCACATCCTTATTGAAAACATATAAGAACTTATAACTACCAATTTTCTTAATAATATGATAACAAACAAAAAAGTTATGACCTATAAACTTTTTAATTTTTTTTGCGGTTGTTGTGGTTTTATGCTTTTTATTCCGAACCTAAATCGGATATCGAAAAAATGTAATAAACTTGATCTAACCTGCAGAACAAGTGATTATTAGCAACAAACCGTAACTTTCAGGGCCTTACCATCTCTGAGACCGAGGTGTTCATACAGACGGACAGACAGACAGACAGACGGACATGGCTAGATCGATTTCTCTAGTCACCCTGATCATACTTTAGGGGGGTCTCCGACGTCCCCTTCTCTATGTTACATACATTTGACAAACTTCATATACCCCTGTACCTTACAAGGTACAGGGTAAAAAATGGACATTGTGTTTCCTCGTGTAATTTGAACAATGAACTCTGGTCAATTGTTCACTTTCTTGATCAGTAGGTCTCAGAGACCAAATAATCTAATGATGGTTTATAATGATTCAAAGGGGGCCGGGATGTCAGCCCAAATGTCGGTGAAAAGCGGGACTGCTACTACCGGCGGGTACGGAGGAGTGGATTTCCTTAACGTGTCACTTAAGATCACCCAGAATCCCAACTCAGAGAATCCCAACTCTTTGCGAGTAAAATTAATATTAAGGGGGAGGAACAGCTTGCGGAAAAGCGGCAGCGCTACACCGTTACCACCAAAGACGAGGCGCCTGCCAGCAAAAAGCCGCGCCATAACAGGAAACCACCCAAAGAGGAGACGAATGATCAATGAAAGAGATTGGAGTCGAGAAGGTCCTGGAACAAGTCGGCACCATCCAGTCTGTATCCCCTGACGGCGCAGGATGAAAAAGCGACGTAAAAATTCATAACAACCGATAGGACCAGAGAACGCTAAGCTGGAATTAGTGGACAGAACTTGAATTCCGTCCATACCAAATGCGAAAGTGGTGATTAAGAGGGTGGTTCCGAAAGAACAGGCATTGCAGATACTTAGGTGGTACTATTTTGAGGTACCTACTGACTGGAGTGTACTGCATGTTGCCAAAATCGATCATGGTATTCCAGCATATCAAGGAAGGTGAGGTCATATTGTTTCCAAGATTTGAAATGATGTGGGACGTTGTAGTTCACATTAAAAAGCGACACTCGAATGACAGCAACACGAACACGCTTCAGAATAGAGGGGTCAAACAGGTATTGCTTTGTTAACTGAGGCAACTAGCAATCTAGGTGTTGATTACATAAGAGCAGTTCCCTCTAGTGACTATAGGAGAAGGCTCCGGGATGTGGCTTTACTTCAGGAATCTTTGACTGCGTCCGAAACAAGGTATCCGTGTCAACCACGCTCCAAATATTCTACCCCTCAACTGATGTTTTGAATATTTTTAAATCCCTTCGCGTGAAACAAGGGATGAAAAATCCGATCGCTGAAGAAAGTTCAATTTCGTTTATGTACAAATATATGCCCGTTTTATTTCATGTATTATATAGAATATTCACAATTATTTTATTTCTTCGTTTGCGACTTCTAGTCTTAAGTTTGTTTTACAGAAGTATTTTTTAATTTGATTTGACAAATTTGTTTCATTAATAAAAAGATGCTTGCACTTAAAATGTATGCCGTAGAAGTAAGTAAGTAAAAGAGATAAAAAGTGTAGATTGCAGTTGATCGTTAATATGCGGTTTCACATCGGAAACTGTAATTAGAACAATGGCTGCCATTCTGGTAAGAAAAAATATTTATACCCTGTTAAGATTGTAAGCTAAGTTAATGTAATCGATCATTCGATTTTAAACTTCAACTTAAATGATGAGTCAGAAATATTGTGAAAAAGAAATATTATAAAAAAGCAAATAAAGTACGAAAGATATTGTTGGGAAGAGCATCTCGGGATTTATATTTTGGAATCTCTCACAACTTCAGAAGTGGGATTGCCCAACACGCCTACAAAATACTTTCACACGTGCATTGAAAGCAACCCTTGCGCAACAAAAACAATTTAACCAAGTGTGGGACATTGTTTAACATGAAAAAAATGAAGTCACTGCTTGGCTTAAATCGAAAGACATCGGATTTGGAGAAAACGCTACATTCCGACAATTGTTGAAGTTGGCCATGGATATGGGTGCGAAATTTCCCGACATGGGTGCTGAGCTTTTGGACAGCAATGGAACTCCAAACATTGAGAGTACGTCGGCCAAATCGGTCCAGGGAACACAGCCACAATCACCAACGCCAGATAGAAAAAATTTTACCTCGCCGTCAGATTAAAAATATGCTCACGAGAAGCGTCTAGAAGCCATCAAGGCGGAACAATTAGTAGTGGACGCCGAAATTGAACTTCTGGAAAAACGAAAACTGTTGGCAAGCCTACGCGAGCGGAGACCAGTGATGGCCAATAGTAAGCGACGTAAGCAGCCTGATTACCCCATTTTCGGGTACTGATACTTGCGATGCTGGCAAATGGATTGGTGATCTCGAACGTGTGTGTGACTCTATGGAAGGTGATGATATGTTTAAACTCAGGTGCGCCCGTCGCCTTATGAAGCCGAACTCCGATGCTGATTGGTTTTTGCGATTGGACAGGTCGTCGTCTTTCGATGAATTTAAGAAACACTTCGTACAAACATTTGGCCGACTATACTCGGTGATCGACGTCGTTAACTTACTGAAGACGACAGTTTTCGTTCCTGGAAAGATGACCGTCCTGAGTTATATATTTCAAATGCAAGAGATCGCCTCCTGAGCCTGTGTTGAGGAGTCACAAATTATTCAGCTGATTATCGAGGGACTACGCGACAACACTGCGGATGTTGCTATACTGTACGGCGCCAAAAACATGGACGAACTGAAGCAGCTTTCCCGTCGCTACGAAGACATGCGCAGGAGACGAGTGGTCAGCAAAACTTCGATGAGAACTTCGCAGATGCCGCCTGTGAGATGCTTCAACTGTTCTCGCTATGGTCACTTTGCCAAGGAATGAACAGAGCGCATACGTTCCAAAGGTTCCTGTTTTCGATGTGATTCCATGGAGCATGTAATCAAGGACTGCAAGGCCAGCATGCCAGCTGCCAAGAAGACGATTGGGCTCGCAGATGATGCCCGTGCTTTTCGGGATACGCAAGAAATTTCAGTCTTTAACACGGTAAGGATTTCTTTTGACATTGCAGATTTATCAGATAGTAACATTTTTGCTTGGCTTCTGGACACGGGTAGCCCTATTAGTTTGATTCGACATTCCGCTTTGCCAGGATTCATTATACGGAACTCGTTGGAAGGTACTTCCTTTAGGGGCCTGGGAGACTTTCGATTGTGCACATTTGGAAAATTATTAATTAAGATAACATTTGAAAATGTTACGAGTGAAATGCTTATTTATGTTGTACCAAATAACTGTATTCCGATTCCAGTTTTATTGGGTAGAGACTTTCTGAAAAAATTTAATTTGTTTTTATGTTCAACCGAAATGAAGGAGCCAGATATTGAAATATCGGCAAATAAATTTTCCTTAAGGATAGACAAAACGAATTTTCATTGTATTTATAGTTCTTTGGGAAGTGATAAAATTGTTTAATAGTTGTCAGTTATGTAATGAGTATTGTGAACGCTTATATATTTCCCCTTCAGTTCATAAAAAACCTTCCGAATCAAAGACGGCGGTACTGGATGAAGCATCCAAATTAAATAGATTACCCTACATTCTGAATATTGACATTAGTGAAATCGAGGAGAATAATATCAATCCGAAGCTTTCTGTAGAAAAACAAGAGATCGTTAAGGATATCATTAAGAATTACTATTTGAATGTTGAAAGAATTCCGAAAATTGAGCATGATTACGAAATGAACATAAAATTGAAATTTGATCTGCCAGTTTATACCGCACCACGAAGGCTATCATACCAAGATCGTAAAGACACAGACTCTATCATTGAAGAACTATTGACCTTGGGACACATCAGAGCTAGTACATCACCATATTCGTCAGCCATTGTTCTGGTCAAAAAGAAATGTGGGGAGAAACGAATGTGTGTAGATTATAGACAGTTAAATAAAATCACAAAACGAGATGGGTGCCCCATAGCACGAATAGACGATTGCTTGGAAAAACTAGAGGACTGCAAATTCTTCAGCATTTTGGACTTAAAGAGCGAGTTACACCAAGTGAAGGTGGCAGAAAATTCAATTAAATATACAGCATTTGTGACGCCTAGCGGACAATATGAGTATTTGAAGATGCCTCTTGGGTTAAAGAATGCACCCGCTGTTTTTCAACGATTTATAAACCATATTTTGATCCCGGTTATAAAAAATGAAAACGTAGCAGTTTACATGGATGATATAGCTATAGGAACTAAAACATTTGAAGAACACATGAGAGTATTGGGAAAAGTTTTGAGAAGATTGTCTGAATTTAGACTGGAACTGAAGTTGTCCAAATGTAAATTTTGTTTATCACAAATTGATTTTCTCGGTTTTAATGTTAATGAACAAGGTATTAAGCCAAACAATGAACATATAGCAGCCATCAGACACATAGCCATACCGAGAAATGTTGCAGATGTCGAGAGGTGTCTCGGCCTATTTTCGTATTTCAGACGCTTTGTCCCTTCATTCTCAAGTATCGCAAAACCTTTGCGTAATCTAACGAAGCCCAATGCCCCATTTCATTTCTCGGATGACTGCCAAAAGGCCTTTCAAATTTTATGCAACACATTAACTTCAGAACCAGTGTTAGCCCTATACAATACTCCATTGTGACGCAAGCAAAATAGGGTTCGGAGCCATTTTGTTCCAAAAGTAGGACGATGGAAAAACCACCCTGTTGCATATTTTTCTCAAGCAACGACACCAAAAGAAGGAAGATATCACAGTTTCGAACTCGAAACACTGGCAATATTCTATGCACTAAGAAAATTTCACGTTTACCTAGACGGAATTGAGTTTAAAGTAATAACAGACTGTAACGCTTTGATTCTTACCCTAGAACGGAAAAGCGTGAATGCTAGAATAGCTAGATGGGCACTAGAGTTAGCAAATTACAATTGCCATATTCAACACAGAAGCGGTAAATATATAATTCACGTAGACGCCCTAAGTAGATTAATTGACCCCACGACAAATATAAAAAAGGCAAGTGAAATTGAACAGATAGTTTCAGTTATAGACGATGACAGCATCGAAACCCGGCTTCAGATAACACAAATTAGGGACGAAACGATATTAAAGTTAAGAGACAAACTGGAATCAGGACCAGTTAATAATTTTGACTTGGAGAACGGACTAGTGTATCGAAAATTAAAAGATGGGACCCTGCTTCTGTATGTACCCTCAGAGATGGAAGAAGACATCATTCGGCTAACCCATGAAAAATTATGTCATCTGGGACAGAGAAAGTTGTCCTAGAAATAAAGCGTTATTATTGGTTTTCCAATATGGAGAACAAAGTATACAATCATATAAAAAATTGTATAAAGTGCGTTATGTTCTCGGTGCCGCGACACGCGAGTGGGCGTACTTTACATAATATCCCAATTTTTTTTTTTTTTAATTTTTTTTTTTATGTACACAACTGTTACTATTTTTAATAACTTATACTACAGTGATTCTTAATTTCTAGAGAGTATTTACATATATGCATACTTTAACCTAAAAAGGGAGACTAACAAATGAATTAATTTAGGCAATTAATTTATATATCTGCGCGGCAGATCTGTAGGGTGAATGCGCTGGAGCCTTCTTCTCGTTCTCAGTCCGCGTCTCCTCGTCAGGAGTTTTCGGGCCAATTGATTCGGGTGGTTTCCCAATTTGTTTAAATACACGGTTGCTTGCTTGTTTATAACATCGCCAATCCTGGGTATCTTCAGCTCGTGTTCGATATCTTTGTTGCGGATGTACCAAGCCGCTCCAGAGAGTTTACGCAAGATTTGCGACTGCGCCACATGAAGTTTGTTCAGATGTGACTTAGCGGCGATGCCATACACTTGGATGCCATATTTCCAAATAGGAGCCAAGACAACTTTATAAAGCCAAGCCAAGCTGTACGCCTTAGTTTTGAGGCGCCGAACTACATCCGTTACATGGCGTTGGAATGTTAGTCGCTTATCCAAAGTGACACCGAGGTATTTGTGGGCGTCCGATTGCGTGAGGAGCTCTCCATGCAGAAACACACCTGGTGATGTGTCATTTCTCAGGGTGTAAGTCACGGAAACACACTTTTCCGGATTGATTGCGATGTTCCAGCGAAGGGCCCAGTTTTCAAATTTTTTTAAATAGATCTGAAGCGTATCAGTGGCTGTGTAGACGCAAGTATCCCTGGCCAGGACTGCAGTATCATCTGCAAAGGTGGCAACTAGCAGGTTATTGGGATCTGTAAGCGACATGTTGTTTGCTGATGGCATGTCGTGCGTATAGAGGGTATACAGTGTTGGGCCTAACACACTTCCTTGGGGTAGACCTGCTCTGACTCTCTTTGTTTGGGAGGACAGCCCGTCCTGTACAACTTTAAAGGAGCGCTCATGAAGAAAGCTCTTTATCATCAAAAAGAGCTGAGGATTTAGTAAACTTTTGAGTTTGTGCAAGAGTCCTGCATGCCAAACTCTGTCAAAAGCCTGCTGGATGTCCAGGTAAGCTCCAACGACATACTCCTTTCCATGGAAACCTTCCAGTACATAGTTCACTACGCGGTGATATTCGCTTTCTTCCAGGCGTTTGGGAAGTGTCCCAGTCGAAGAGCAGAGTTAAAAATCAGTACGAGGAATAACAAAGCTCTGTGGGGCAACAGCTTAATGGAGCGGTTGTCAATGTGATCCTCACCAGGAGCCTTGTTGTTACGTAGGGATTTAATATCATTTTTCACTTCCGTGAGGGAAATCGGCTTTACAGGAAGAGCCATCTGCAGTGGGGCTTCTAGGGATTCAGTAACCAGTTGCACGTGTCTTGGCGATGCTGTCTCAAACGGCTGGAATCTTCCCTCCAAGTTTATGGCAAAAGCTTCAGCTCTGTCCCGAGGAGATTTTGCCCAAGAGCCATCTGGGTTTCGGACCGGCAATTTTGGCGCAACTTGCCTCTTGAATCTCTTCGCTTCCAGAGCGCGAAGTTAGAGTTTTGATCAGGAGTAACCCTCTCTAAAAACGAGTCAGTTGCCTCTCTTTTTAGGATGGCCAATACCTTTCTCACTCGGTTAGCTATCCTCCGATACAGTCTGTCTATGTTTGGGTCATTAGTCCTAATGAATTCCCGTCTGAGCCGTTTCTTGAGAGTTAGCAGACCTATTGCTTCTAGAGAGAGAGAGAGAGGTTGTTGCGTACGTTGCGTTGGTGAACTGCACCGCCAGGAGCTGCAATTAGAGCTGCATCTTTGATCTTCTCAATAAAAGTTTCAACCGCTTTCTCGATAGTAGAAATTATTACCGTTGCCATTTGCAAGTGATTCGTTGAGGTCGATTGAAGATGGTAGTGGATCAATCCCTGTTTGATAAGGATACGAGCTCCTCCTCTGGGGCGACCTCCTGGGTAATCTGCTCGATAACAGCTGTAACCTATCATATTGAAGTAGGAGCCGGTGTGTAGGAAGGTCTCTGAGATAAGCATAACATCAATTTTGTGCTTGCTGAGGAATATTTTTAGCTCATTAGCATTTGGGATAATACTACGAGCGTTCCAGGATCCGAGGCGCAGTACACAAGCCATTATTTGCGCTGCATCAATGATTTAGAACCTCTGAGATCCTTGATCTCTTCAAGTAGCTCAGCGATGGTTTTTTGGAGACCGACAATGGTCTGCTGCATTGAAATCATGAATTGTGCTAGTGAGCCATCAATTACCGTTTGATTAGTATATTGAGACTGGCTAGAGTTTGTCCCAGGAGTATGATGTTGATCAGCATCCCTAAAAGTCTGGTATCTTGAGTTTGTGATAGAACTTTGTTGTCGTTGGGAGTCTTTTCCGTCTAAACTCGGTTGTCCAGGTTTAGAGGCATCAGCATACGAAAGGCCCTGGCGCACGATTGAGTTTGGGATTACTTGTTGCTTGTTGAGGCGAATAGGCTGTGAGCATCCAGCTTGGGACATGGGAGTAATGTTGATTCCACTTTTGCGGCTTTTGAGCCTCTGAACGTATATTCTGCAGCCTTTATGAGTTGCCTCGTGTTTTCCATGACAATTAACGCACACCAGGTCGTCATAGGTTTTTGCCTGGCATTGACTAGAACCAGTCCAATGAGGCAAACTGCATCTAGCACATCTGGGCTCCTTGGTGCAATAGTTTTTGGTATGATCAAAACCAAAACAACGGTAACATTGACGCATATCAATATTTTTTCTCGGCAGTTCCACACTGATTCTTTGTCGGCCAACTTTATTTATTTTAAGAGCTTCCCGGTTATTAATAGCCTTTTTAATATCTATAAACCAAACGTTTCGCCCAGTGCCCTTGTCTGGATCAGTTTCAGAGGAGCCAATCTGGGATTTCACCTTTGGATTATAGGTGTTCACTACAGTGTGACCTTGGGAGGTGAACGCTTTAAGAATTTCCTCAACAGGAGTAGAGGCAGCCAAGTTACACGCCACTACTCTATAAGGTCTAACTTCAGGGAGGCAGAAGTGAGTGTATTGGAGATTTACTTCGGATAGTTTTTTAGTGATAGATCTGTGGGCATCAGGATCGCGAGCATATATGCGCAAGTTGCCATTGCGCGCAATCTTAAGTTCGTATGAGTCAGAAGATACCGCCGAGTCGAGAAGTCTTTCTAAAGCTGGTACGTCGCTAACAGCAAGCACAGTTATTTGGCTAGAAGGAACTTTTTGCCAAGAGACTAAAGCTGGTTGAAATGTGGGCAAATTGGTGTTTTTTTCAATTTGTGGTAATAGGCGACTAGTTCCAGATATCACTTGATTGCGATTACTTGCTCCAGTTTGCTGGCTTGAGCTACTAACCATAGGTTCCATGCCAGATGAAAATGGTCCTCCAGATGACCAAGTAGTTGTGCAGCAACTAGCTGCAGTCGAAGCTACTGAGAAGGTAACAGATGCCGTTGTGGAAACATTGGTGGCGCCGTGTGCACAATTAGAGGCATCTTTAGAAGTGCCTTGTGAAGCAAGATCTGCCACAAGCTTTGCTTGCAGCTCATTAGAAGTAAGACCTGTAATTTCCTCCATTACAAAGTGATACTATAACCATGGTCTGGTCTGTATTTACTCCAATAGATGTTCGACACACAAACAAAAGCTCAAAGTTTCAGCAGTTGAGATCAGACGAAAGCTGAATGTTATAACACCTGGCCGCCACGTGGGCTATTCACATGTCAACGCGGCGGCCAGATACAGGCAAAGTAATAATTTTCACTTTTCAATGGAAGAAAAACACATAAGGCACACTTAGTATTTAGTTTATGCCACAGATTGTGGACTTGTCCATATAAACACTTAATGTTAAGCTTAAACGTTTTTAATCACTCGAGAGAATCACGCCGAAAAAAGAAACGCGTCCGACTCATATGAGAGCTGCCAACTGAATATAATATCCCTGTCGGAGTAGACCGCAAAAGTTTTTAAATCAATATTTAAACGCAATGACCTTGCGCGCCTTCTAACTTAATCCAAAAGCTCATGCGTAAAGCTGCACAGCTGATTTCGCCTACGCACTTTTTCCTCTTTTTTATTATCTTTGTTACTTTTCATTACATTACTCTTTTTCTCTTGTGCATACGCGGAAGCAATAAACTTTTGTAAAATAAAATAATTACTATAACAGAAAATCCATAAATAAAACTCTAATGAAGAATACTAAATTGTAAAACTAATATACATAAAATACAAAATAAATCGTGATTATAAATTTATATACTAAATTTTATTCGGCGAACGGATTTGTCACCCCTTTGTTTTGGCGCGAAGGAATTAAAAAACATTATATTCCTCAAAACATTGGTGACCCCGACGTGATTTAGTGTGTTTCGGTTTAGTAAAATTATTATATATAGTTATAATAATTGCGCTTTGCACACAATTCGGTGTCTAAGCCACACGCATATAAAACTTATAGCGGTCCGCTAAAGCTGACACAAACACACGCATACACAAACATTCGTTAGCGTCACACAAAGCTGCGCGCAAATTCGTTTCAAAGTGCATTTCGCATAAAGTATATAAATTCGGTTGCGGACATTGACCCCGGTGTACTTTTCATATTTATCAGCTGTTTGCTTTTGCATATCGTTTATTGTTCATCTTCGCGCGTTTTATGCTAACTGTAATCGCTCAAATACAAATTAAATAAGCAAAATTGTAACCTTTTTAATTTTATTTGAGCTTAAATTCGATCTGGTTAATTAAAAACTAATAAATAAACAAATACAAACATAATTATGAACCAATCGTCTGTTTCACCCAAATCGACGGCAGTCCAAAACGACTTGGATTTCTTCAAAGCAAAGGCTCAATCTATATGGCGTCAACTTGGTGCTTTAAATAAATTTCTAGATTCCGACGAGCCTCAAGATTTCGACGAAAGCGATTTGCAAGTGCGCCTCGAGGGAGTAGAGAAAATGTATGCAGACTTCGATGCAGCACAAACTTCTCTGGAAAAACTGGATCTCATGGAATTAACTAGCGACACGAGAACACATTTTACTGAAGTCTATTACACAGTCAAATCAAAGCTCTCCCGTGAGATTTCTGCCTATCGTAGGTCTCACGTAGTTAATTCGACTGTACTACCAAGAACTATTGATGATGGTAGTAATATCAGGTATGTGTCGCGCAATACTAGAATACCTGAGCTCCAGCTTCCCAAATTTAGTGGCTCATACATGGATTGGCCACATTTCTTTGCCACTTATAGCTCAGTGGTAGGAAATAATGATGAGCTTAGCAAAATAGAGAAGCTTCAACACTTGCGTTCCTGCCTGAGTGGTATTGCCCTGGACACTGTTCGTTCCCTCGAGCCAACTGAAAATAACTTTGACATAGCCATGGATCTGTTAATCAAAAGATTTGATAATAAGTTGCTTCATTTCCAGGCCCACATTAGAGCAATTTTCAGCTTTCAGAACGTCCAAAGGGGATCGGCATATGCTTTAAGAGAACTCAGCGACAACATGAATTCTCATTTAAGAGCCCTCAAAAGCATGGCGTCTACCGAAGAAATCGCGGATGGTCTGTTGACACACTTAATTTCATCCAAGCTCGATAGGCCAACGCACGAAAGATGGGAAGAATCCCTAAGTTCCGACAAGCTTCCAAGATGGTCGGACATGTCAGCTTTTCTGGATAAAAGGTGCCGCACAATGGAAAATATGGAATATGCTATGGTAATACAGACACCAAGCAATCAGGTGGGAAAAAGTAGTCAAAAACTAACCCGTAGTGCACTGATTGTTTCACCCTCCAACCCTGGCCATTCCCTTTGCATATTATGTGATTCCGCGGAGCATTCTCTAATCAAATGCCCCAGATTTCTCGATATGACTCCTACTCTTCGATATAGAGAAGCTAAGAAGCACAATCTTTGCTTAAATTGTCTTCGAAAGGGCCATGGCATCCAGCAGTGCAAATCGAGCCACTGCAAGCATTGTCCTTCCAAGCATCATACCCTATTACACATGGAGTCCTTGAGTAGCACACCAAACGGCCATGTGCAGACAGAAAAAGCTACGCAGCCGCAAGCATCTGCCTTGACCGCAACGATCGCACCAAAAATCACCGGAAAGCCAATAAATCCTGGATACGTATTGCTCGGCACAGCTATAGTGAAAGTCCGAACACGTTCAGGATCATTCGTACCATGCCGAGCGCTTCTTGATTCATGTGCACAGTTAAATTTAGTAACCTCGCGTCTCGCCAATCAACTGAAGCTTTCCACCAAGCAATCAAATCTGGCCATCCTGGGAGTAGGGAGTTCGACCATTCTCAGCGGAAAATCAATTGACTTGACAGTGGAATCTCGTCATTCGGAGTACTCTACATCCCTTAATTGCTCAATCATTAACACAATAACAGATCCCCATCCTCACTTCGATATTAACCCTCAAGATTGGAGCATACCTAAAAACTTAACTCTTGCAGATCCACTTTTCTACAAAAGTCAACGCATCGATCTGCTAATTGGAGGTGGGCTCTTCTATGAGCTTTTATGTGTCGGTCAAATTCGAATTGCAGACCATCTGCCACTACTGCAAAAAACCCGACTTGGCTGGATCGTGGCAGGCGAGCTTGCTGGATGTAGCGGAAGGCGTACAGTATTGCCTGCACAACAAAAAATCGACGCCGTCAAGCCAAAAGAGGAGGATATCGATGCCATTCTAAGACGCTTCTGGGAAGTAGACAGCTGTTGCGGCTCTTCACCTCTGCCTACAGATGAAGACACCATATGCGAACAGCATTTCCAGCAGCATTGCGTGAGACTTCCAACAGGCGAATACTCTGTGCAATTGCCAGCCAAATTTAGCTTCGAGAAGCTTGGCGATTCATACAACCGTGCCTTGCGTCGCTTCAAATGTCTGGAGAGAAAATTGAACGCGAATCCAGAGCTAAGAACGCAATACTCGACATTTATGCAGGAATACATAGACCTTGGTCATATGTCGCCCACTACAAAGCAATCGGAAATACCACAATACTTCTTGCCACACCATTGCGTTTTAAAACTAGACAGCTCCACTACCAAATTGCGCGTAGTCTTCGACGGCTCTGCAAAAACAACATCAGGTTCTTCTTTAAATGACCTTCTATTTGCTGGTCCATCAATACAGCCTAAATTGTTCAATACACTTATTCGATTTCGTTTCTTCAAAGTTGCTATCTGCGGTGACATATGTAAAATGTATCGATGCGTACGCATGGCTCATCCAGACAACCTTCTCCAGTGCATTTTATGGCGTGACAATCCCGAAGATGAAATAAAAATATACTCACTGGACACAGTAACCTATGGCACAAAACCGGCCGCATTTTTGGCTATTCGAGCCATGCACCAGCTGTCCATAAATGAAGAAGCGAATTTTCCTGTCGCAGCTCGAATCCTACGCAGGGACTTTTACGTAGACGATCTGATTTCTGGAGGCGACACCATCGAACAAGTAATAAATATTCGGAAAGAAGTAAAACAGCTTTTAAGTAGAGGTCACTTTCCAATACGGAAATGGTGCTCAAATGAACCAAAGGCTCTCGACGGTGAACTTGACTCAGACTGCGAGAAGACCATAAAATTTCATGACGGAACAGACATCACAAAAACGTTAGGCTTAGCCTGGGATACTGGATCTGACAGCTTCTTGTTCCATTTTTCAAATAACTTTCCAGAAAAGCCGGCAACAAAGCGGTCAATACTCTCAGCGATAGCCAAATTGTATGACCCACTTGGCTTAATCGGCCCCATCATCTCTCGACTCAAAATCTTCATGCAAGCACTATGGAAGGATAAGCTTCATTGGGATGAAGGTTTACCGCAATCCCTGCATTCGCTATGGACGGAGCATATAACACAAATTTCTACAGTCGCCTGTCTACGATTCCCTCGGTTTGTTCTGGAGCCAAATGCCTTATACCAAGTCCATGGTTTTTGTGATGCCAGCTTGGCGGCGTATGGTGCATGTATTTATATTCGTTCAGAAATCAATGGATCTGTCTCAGCTCAGCTGCTTTGTTCGAAATCCAGGGTAGCGCCTCTGAAAACACTGACCATTCCCAAACTTGAGCTAGCTGCTGCGCTTTTATTGGCCGAGTTGATTTGCAACATAAAGGAATCTATTGGAATATCATGTACATTTCACTGCTGGTCTGACTCGACAATCGCACTTGCCTGGATACGTCAAGCGCCATCAGACTTCAACATATTTGTATCAAATAGAATCGCGCAAATTCAGGAACGGACGAATGGAATGTCATGGCGATATGTTCCCTCTGAACTAAATCCTGCTGACATCCTTTCTCGTGGATGCTCACCATCTGATCTATTGACATCAGATTTATGGAGTAACGGACCTTCTTTCTTGCAGAAAAGTTCAGCAGATTGGCCTATTAATCCTGTCCCTGAATCAAATTTGCCTGAGCGGCGTAGGAGTGCCTTAATACTTACACATCCAGCAGGTGACATATCTTATAGCTGCAAGTACCAGAACTCCTTCGGTAAACTTCAAAGAGTTTTTGGTTATATACACCGATTCCTGATAAAATGCAAAAAAGAGTCTCAGCTCAAAGGTCCACTTACAGTTAAGGACATTAAAGGAGGAACTCATATGCTCTTGAAATGTATTCAGCGACAACACTTCCCTGAAGAATACAAGGCCTTAAAGTCTAAAAAGCAACTGTGTCCTAAAAGCAAAATCGCATCCCTACAACCAATATTTGACAGTGATGGCTTAATTCGCGTTGGCGGACGGCTTCAAAATTCTCAATTGAATTACGATGCAAGGCACCCTATTATACTGCCTAATGGTCATCCAATCACCAGCGCGATAATAATTCATTTCCATCAAAAATTCCTACATGCTGGTCCCCAAAGCCTTCTTGCCGCCCTGCGTCAGAAATTTTGGCCAATGGGAGGGAGAAAGTTCGTCTCTTCAGTCATCGGCAGATGCATTCGATGCTTTCGCTTGAAGCCGAAAATTGTGGAACACATTATGGCACCACTTCCTGCAGATCGTGTTCAGCTAACCCGGCCCTTCTTTGTAAGTGGAGTGGATTTTTGTGGCCCATTCTATTATAAATCGGAGGTCCGAAACCGAGCACCTATAAAAAGCTATATTGCAATCTTTATTTGCTTTGCTACGAAAGCAGTTCATCTAGAGGTTGTCGAGGATCTGTCTACCACTTCATTCATCGCGGCGTTTAGGAGATTTATCAGCACCAGAGGCAAGCCAAACACCGTATGGTCCGACAATGCTACCAATTTTGTTGGTGCAAAGAACGACCTAACTGAACTTCGTCGGCTATTCTTGAGCGATCCTGGAAACAAGCAGTTAGCAGAATCACTTCTAGATCTGGGTGTAAATTGGCAATTTATACCACCACGCTCCCCGCACTTTGGTGGCCTTTGGGAGGCTGCCGTCAAATCTGCGAAATATCATTTCTATCGCGTCGCTGGAAGTTGCAATTTAACATTTTTAGAGCTCAGAACCCTTGTCTCTGAGATTAGCGCTATATTAAATTCTCGTCCACTTTGCCCCATTACAGAGAACCCTGATGACTTCGAGGTGTTAACACCAGGCCACTTCCTCATAGGGTCCTCCTTTGCAGCCATAAGCGAACCAGATGTCACTCACCTGGACTTGAATCGGTTGAGCCGCTGGCAGCGAGTTTGCCAAATGAAGCAAACTTTTTGGCAAAAATGGAGCACGAGCTATCTGACGCTGCTTCAAGAGCGAGGAAAATGGCGTTCGTCGAAGCAGAACTTGCAACCTAACAGTGTTGTTGTGGTTAAAGATGACAACTTGCCCCCTCTTATGTGGAAACTAGGTCGCATCGAGAGTACGATCAGCGGACAAGACGGCGTTGTTCGAGTTGCCAACATTCGCACAGCCACTGGTGTGATCAGACGAGCCTGCAGTAAGATTGCTGTTCTACCCCTGGAGACCACAACGGTTGAAACGCTTAAGCCTTCCAACGGGGGGAGCATGTCGGAGTAGACCGCAAAAGTTTTTAAATCAATATTTAAATGCAATGACCTTGCGCGCCTTCTAACTTAATCCAAAAGCTCATGCGTAAAGCTGCACAGCTGATTTCGCCTACGCACTTTTTCCTCTTTTTTATTATCTTTGTTACTTTTCATTACATTACTCTTTTTCTCTTGTGCATACGCGGAAGCAATAAACTTTTGTAAAATAAAATAATTACTATAACAGAAAATCCATAAATAAAACTCTAATGAAGAATACTAAATTGTAAAACTAATATACATAAAATACAAAATAAATCGTGATTATAAATTTATATACTAAATTTTATTCGGCGAACGGATTTGTCACCCCTTTGTTTTGGCGCGAAGGAATTAAAAAACATTATATTCCTCAAAACAATCCCAAAGAAACCAATTCCATTTGACACATTGCGCATTGACCATTTCGGTCCACTGCCAAGTATTTCATCAAAAAATGAAGCCGAACGTTAAACTCGGGCGCGTCCGAGTTTGGGATACCCTGTACCTAGTAGACGGAATTAAAAAAAAAAAAAGGTGGCAACCCTAGTCGGGTGGTAACCCTGGTCGCCTGCATTCACATAAAACCTCTGGTCTTAATATTCCTTTGAATCCAAAAACACATTGTTCACAATATTGCAAGCACGCCTTCTATCGGACTGCTCATTCGGCAGTTTGCCAGTTAGGCAAGGGGAATTAAAATCTTGACCCTCAAAATTTGTTTTTTGTATATCTCGAGTAAATATGGTCCAATTTTAGTCATGTTTGATATCAATCGAAAGATTTTTAGATTCCTAACAACTTTTCAGAAGCAACTAATACTTAAATCCGAAAGGTTTAGAAATTATGTTTCTTTGAAAAAATGAGGGGGTGGAAGGGGGGGGCGGGAGGCGAAAAAAAAAATAAACTTGACCAGCGTACACACATAAGGAGTCCGAATCCCAAGTTTGGTTATCCTAGCTCTTATAGTCTCTAAGATCTAGGCGTACGCGCGGACAGACGGACAGACGGACAGACGGACGGACATGGCTATATCAATTTCTCTAGTCACCCTGATCATATTGTGGGTAACTTTGGGGGGTCTCCGACGTCTCCTTCTCTATGTTACATACATTTGCACAAAATTAGTATACCCTTGTACCTTTTTAGGTACAAGGTATAAAAACACATATTGGTCACAGTCGATGCCTTCACAAAGTACGTCAAACTCTATCCAGTAAATATGACCAGCACGGGAGATCTAAAAGCATGTTTAATCAAATATTTTGAAAATTATAGCCGTCCGAGAAGAATAGTGAGCGATAGAGGAAGTTGCTTTACTTCACTAGAGTTCAGTGAGTTCTTATTAGTAAATAACATAGAACATATTAAGGTGGCAACCGCATCGCCACAAGCAAAAAGTCAGGTCGAGAGAGTAAATAGAATACTTAAAATGATGCTATCGAAGGTCTCCGAGCCCATTCAGCATGCAGATTGGTATAAATTACTAAGCAAAGTTGAATACGCGATCAATAATTCGATTCACTCAACCACAAACCAAGCCCCATCAGTACTATTATTCGGAGTATATCAGAGAGGACGCGAAGTAGAGAGAACTCAGGAAAGCCGCGAGCAGAAAAATCGAGTGCGATCAGCAAAAAACTATTGAGGCACACAAAAATAAGTTCAAACCCCACGAAACCTTCTCCCTTGGTGAATTCGTGGTGGTGCGGAGTGTCGATACAAGTATAGGGACAAATAAAAAATTTACAGCCAAATACAAAGGACCTTACGTCATTAAGAAGATATTACCCAATGATAGATATGTTATAGCAGACATCGAGAACTATCAAGTGTCCCAGATACCCTATGAAGGCATAATAGAAGCTTGTAGATTAAGGAGATGGGTCGATTGGGGAAGCAATGTCAGAAGGGATCCTACTTACGAAAATAATACTTAAAATATTAAATAAGTCCACTATATTACTAATATAAATTAAGTATAACCCTATTGTATCACAATACACCTAATTCTGTTTTTACACGATATAATGGTTCCCGAGAAATTCGTGTAAAAAAAAAATCGTGTAAAAAAAGATACTGGCCAAGTACAAAAATAATAGATTAGTTCTAGACCTCAAAAAATAAGTTAAAATTAGACTAAATAATATAAAAAAAATATTGTTGTAGTTATTGGTCTACCAAAATTATATGAGCTTCTACTTTATTTTACTTAGCACTTGTTAAAAATCAGCAAAAACTAACGATCTTTCAATTATAATTGTCAAATAGGAACTAAATTGTGTGTACAATACATTATGTACATTTTTACTTTTTCAATAATTCGGGGAATCCCGCATTTCCCGTAAAACAGAAATTACGCATACATAGACATAACTCAGAATACACACCAGAATTATTTTAAGTAGAAAAAAATTCATTGAAAAAAAACGTGTTAAATCCAATAATTCATGTAAAAAAAGTAATTTTTTTTTTGTATTCGTGTTATTTCAAATTATGTCGTGTAAAAATAGAAATATTTTTTCGTATTTACTCGTGTTATTTCAAATTCGTGTAAAAATAATTCGTGTAAAAACAGAATTAGGTGTACTAAGCTTTCATCGAGACGATCAAAATGTCAGGATGGCCGAGCTGTTAAGATTGTAAGCTAAGTTAATGTAATCGATCATTCGATTTTAAACTTCAACTTCAATGAAATCGATAAGTAACAATAGTTAAGAAACCCGACAATAGTGAAGAACCCCGACAATTGTGAAGAAGCCCGACAATAGTCAGAAATATTGTGAAAAAGAAATATTATAAAAAAGAAATAAAAAAGCAAATAAAATACGAAAGATATTGTTGGGAAGAGCATCTCGGGATTTATATTTTGGAATCTCTCACAACCTATCTATTGCTGTGGAGGGAGGCAGAAGAAATACATGGAAGAAATAAAACTCTTTAAGAGCCCAAAGAATGCAAATGGGTAATGTTCAAGGACTGGACGATAGAGAGGCTGTGTGCCAGACTCCTATAATCAACATTAACAGTACACCGATGCTAATTATTCTGAATGACTGACGCTCGGCAGAAAAGCATCGACTCCGAAGGCTCAATAATATAGTATGGTATAGGAGCGGCGAGTACTATCCCTGCGCATGACTTACAGACTCCCAGATCACATGAGTATTTTCTAAGCGAAGATTTTCCCATTGGGACGGCCCCCAAACTGATAGCCATCAAGGCGCTACCGTCACAATGGCTAAGCTCAAAATAAGTGCTTCACATGTCCTTCACATTTGAGGGAACAAGCTATAATAAACTTTGTATATTTTATTCTTTTTTTATTCAATTCTATTTTATATACACTTGCCCGCATAACTCTGCGTACACCCCTAAAAAATTTTAAAATTAAACTTTGAACTCAAATGGTTCGGCCATTTATGCATATAATCATTCCATTTTTTTTTTAACTTAACTTTAATTTATTGTTTAGAACATGACATTTTTTTTACAATCGTTGAAACTTATTTTATATTTTATTTGGAACTTTAATCTTAATACTATGAAAAAATGTACACGCAAAAGTCTGCGTACAGTGTGTTTATATATATATTACATAGAAAAGTATACCCAATTTAATAGCTGGTAGGGTACCCCTGTCTATGCAAGACCTCTGTAAGGCGTTTCGGCATGGAAAGATATAGTTTCCTTGTCTCCTCCGCAGTTATTTTGCCCCATTCCTCCAAAATTACTTCCTTGAGCATTTTTTTTGATGTTATTGTATGCTTGCGAATTTTCCGCTCGAGAAGATCCCACAAATGCTCAATAGGATTGAGATCAGGACTCTGGGGAGGTGTTCGCAGCTGATTTTTGGTATTATAAAGCAGCCAAAGCCTTGTATTCAATGCAGTGTGCTTTGGGTCGTTGTCTTGCTGGAACCAATATTCATTTTCCAGCCCCAATTTTGCAGCACTTTGCTTCAAATTTTCTTTCAAAATGTCGATATAGATTTTGTGATCCAAAACTGACTCAATAAGTACCAAATTTCCGACGCCGCTTGCCGCCATACACCCCCACACCATTATTCCGCCTCCTCCATGCTTTACCGTGCCAACTAAATTTTCTTTTTTAAATGCTTCTCCCCTTTTCCTCCATACCAAAATTTTTCCTTTAATTCCGAAAATGCAAAATTGACTTTCATCGGAAAATATAATTTTATTCCAGAAGTCTTGGGGCTGGGAAATATATTCATTAGCAAAAGTTATTCGCTTTTCCCGATTAACTTCAGAAATCAAAGGTTTTTTGCGGGCAACTCTACTATGGTAGTCAGCCTTTTTTATTGCACGGCGTACAGTATCATCAGAAACTGTTTTGGAAAAACTTTCCTCGATCTGAAGCCTTGCCAGATGAGCTGTCATCCTGGGGTTAAGCCGAATAGACTTTATAATAGTCGTCTGTTCCCTGTGGGTTAGCAAAGGCGGACGGCCTGATCGAGACTTTGACAAGATACTGCCAGTCGAGTTATAATTATTTATAACTTTTTGGATTGAGGAGTGGGCTCTACCAACTAGAGCACCAATTTCTCTATAAGATTTCCCTTCCAAGAAAAATTTTATAATAAGTTTTCGCTCCCCAACCGAAATTTCTTTGCCTTTTTGTTCCATGTTGTAACTGTCCTAAGTTTGGTGCATAAATTAAATTCAACTATGGAACAATTAGTTTTTAAAAATCTAAATAAGAAGAAGGACCACAAAAATTTTAACGGGAATTGCATTTTCTTAGATTCCACGCTGTTTCAAACAGTTGTACGCAGACTTTTGCGTGTACATTTTTTCATAGTATTAAGATTAAAGTTCCAAATAAAATATAAAATAAGTTTCAACGATTGTAAAAAAAAATGTCATGTTCTAAACAATAAATTAAAGTTAAGTTAAAAAAAAAAATGGAATGATTATATGCATAAATGGCCGAACCATTTGAGTTCAAAGTTTAATTTTAAAATTTTTTAGGGGTGTACGCAGAGTTATGCGGGCAAGTGTATTTCTTCATTGCTGTCTTTGTATCTATGTATTAAGAATACCTTAAATTAATTTTATATTTTTTGTTTCCAACTCAAATTTTGTATCGCAAAATTTTTGCCTAATTCAATAAAAGCAATAATTATTTATATTGCTACTCTCATTCGCACATGCGCCCCCATCTTCTGAAGTTCTGCTCTCTAATTTAAATTGCCTCGCATTAACTTTATAACCCTTTCACATTCAATCTTTTTTCCGTCTAATTGTGCTTTTGATATTGCCGCTCTCTCGGCTTCAGTTTACGTATTCGAATGAATAGACAGATATACGGCGTGGTTGGATTATGTGTTGCTTAGTTCAAAGTTATAGTAGGATAGGTAAATGTTGCCGATTATGGTTACCAACAGGCCAGGGCTGCCACCATTTAATTTTACATTCCGTCTACAAAGCACAGGGTTTCCCAAACTAAGTCACGCTCTGTTTAAACGTGGTAAATTGTATCAAGATTTTCTGCTTTCCATAAATATAAAATCATTTTTTTTTTTATACCCTGTACTCGTAGGTAAGACGTATACTGGAAAGTTGTGCATGTATTTAACACCCAGAAGGAGACATTACCCACAATATGACGCAACGATCCCACAAACTACAAAGCTACAGTTATGAAATTTTGTATGAAGAATCTATAGGACATAGGGAAGGGCAAATTTATCTCTTTATGTTGATCCGATCCCCGTCCCGCCAGGGAAGCCACTAGTTAATATTTGAATAATGGTGAATATCTGAAACACTAAACGAGTTTAGGATACTCTGTACCTATAGGGGCCTAAATCGGTACTTTCTACCGGTTTTTCCTAGGGAATATAGTTAAGCCTATCCCATATAGTTAAGCCTAAGATTATTTACGCGCTTTAATATTAATTACTCCTTCCAACTACCAAGTTCAATGTAAATATCTCTAAAATGCGTGAATAAACAATTTTAAATTTTTTTTTGTGACACAGATGTATGGGATCTACATGATATAGTCATCCGATTTCAATAAAATTTGGTGTTATTAAAAACTTATACTAAAAGCTGTCTTGTGCCCAATTTCGTCACGATTGATTCATAAATAACCCGTTTTATGACAAAAAAACACAGAAACCGGATTTTTGACCGATTAGCCCTATGGAAGCTATATGAAATTTTATTAAAACTTTGCACAGGTGCTGGGTATTTTAAAAGCCACATTACTTCTTAATGTAAATAAAATATCTTTAAAAACAAAGAAATTATGACGTTAAAACGATTTGTGCACTTTCGATCGGCTGTATGGGAGCTATATGATATAGTATTCCGATAAGACTGAAACTTTCCACTCTTATTAAGTACATAAAAGAACTTAGAACTGTGAATTTTCGTAACAATAGCAAACAAAAAAGTTATGACATATAAGCTCTTAACTTTTTTTGAGGTAGTTGTGGCTTTCTGAACCAAAATCGGATTTCAAAAAAATTGAATAAACTTGTTCTAACCTGCAGAACAAATGCTCATTAGCAACAAACCGGAACTTTTTAGGCCTTACCATCTCTGAGAACGAGGTGTTCATACAGACAGACGGACATGGCTAGATCGATTTCTCTAGTCATCCTGATCATACTTTAGGTAACTTTGGTTGGGTCTGCGACGTCTCCTTCTCTATGTTAGATACACTTCACAAATTTAATATACCCTTGTACCTTGTAAGGTACTGGTTATAAAGACTAATAGTAATTACAAAAGTTATTAGTAAAAGCGATAATAGCTCCCTCACCCCTTCACCACTTTTCACACAGTTGCAAACATTCAATTGCTTATTCGCTAGAGCTATGAAATTTGGTGTAGAGAATTTATAGGTGGCGAGAAAGGGCATGTTTATACCTTGTAACTTAAGGGTAAGGTTATATTAAGTTTGTGCAAGTGTATGTAGCATAGAAAAGAAAACGTCGTAGGCCTCCTAAAGTTACCCACAATATGATTACGGTGACTAAAGATATCGATATAGCCATGTCCGTCCGTCTGTACAACCGTCCGTGTAAACGCATAGATCTTAGAGATTAGGATTACCAAAATTGGGATGGAGTTGCTTCCAAATCAAAAACCTTTGAAGTGCTATCTTACATGACTAAAATCGGACAAATTTTCAGAGTCAAGATATTAATTCCGCTTGCCTAACTGAGAAACGGTCCAATGAACAGTCCAATAGATGGCGTGCTTGCTTTAAAATTAACAATGTGTAGCTGAATTCTAAGAAATATTAAGAGCAGAGGTTTTAAGTTAATGTAGCCGATCAGGGTTACCATCCGCACGAATTTAGTCCAAGGATAAGTAAAATTTTCCGGTAGACAGTATTTCAATTTCGCGAAAGCACGAATTTAGTCCATGGATAGAAAAGTATTGTAAAGTAGGTTTTTATAAACATTTAAAGCTGAGAATTTAGAAAAATATCTGATTTTTTGTTACAAATCTTGGCCCCTACCCGTGACCGGTGCGGCAATAAATATATATTTAATTAATTTAATGCAGTTGATAAGTACAAACATGTTAAGCATGCTAGTTACAAAGGTCGCGTCAACTACTTTATAGAAGTGCGGTATTGCAATGCCTGCTGGCATGTTGCGTACATTAACACGGCAGACTAGGTGCGGACATAAAGATCTCCACCTTATGAGGCATTAGGGATTAACTTTAATAGCTCTTGAAGGATTCTCGCGTGTTCTCCAAGCCCCGGACAGTCAGCCTTCTACAACTCCTATACAAAGTAAGCATCTGAGTTCGCTTGTGTTCAATGGGCAGGTAGTTAGGTCAGCTATCAAGAAACCTTGGCAATTCCGAATGCTAGCTCGCTCGACAAAGGAACTTTACAAAACTTATCTAGTCCGCCATATATACAGTTTACATAGTCCGCATAATTTAATAAAATATCCCCTGAAGGAAGCTGAAGTTCCCCTTGTAAATATTGAATTTATATGCGTACAAATTGGTATGAAACGTATTTTTATATTATATATAGGGTATATTAAATTTTTTAAATGTATGTAACATAGAGAAGGAAACGTCGGCCATTCCCAAAGTGACCTAAAATATGAACAGGGTGACTAGATAAATTGATCTTACCATGTGCGTCTGTCTGTCTGTATAAACGCCTCGTTCTCAAAGATGGTAAGGTCTATAAAGTTCCGATTTGTTGCTAATAATTATTTGTTCTGCAAGTTACATCAAGCTTATAAAATTTTTCGATATCCGATTTAGGTTCGGAATAAGAAGTATAAAACCACAATTACCTAGTTTCCATAGGGCCGATCGAAAGTGCGAAATTCGTTTTAACGTCATAATTTTTTTGTTTTTAAAGATACTTTATTCAAATTAGGAAATAAGATGTCTTTTAGAATACCAAGCAGTTGTGAAGAGTTTTAGTAAAATTGGACAGCTATATTATATTGCTCCCATAGGGCCGATCGAAAGCTCAACAAATTATTTTTTTGCTTTTATATGTTATATGATGTTAATCCTCAGGCTTGAGATGCTTTCTTAGCCCAGTTTGCTGAAAGTTGATCGGTTCCAATAATTCCAACAGCGGGGCTTTTAGTCTGTTCAAATTCAATACAGTTCATTATTATCACAAAATTATACATATGCTACTCCATACCGCTTTAATTCCTCCAAGCCTGAGATCAAACATACAACTGAAAGGAAATGAAGCTCTGAAATGCCCGGCAAATACAAATAATCTGCCCACATTTCATAAAGGGCAAAATACCAAAAACTCGATGCATCTCAACGAACTATTATCGATATAAAATACTAGCTTAGTGCGACCCGTGACATATGATACAGTAGTCCGATCAGATTTAAACTTCACATCTTTGATAAGAACATATAACCACTTATATCTGGTTGCAATATTTAAGTAAACAAAAAAGATATTCCGAACCTAAATCGGATATAAAAAAATGTAATAAACTTATTCTCCTTCTCTATGTAACATGCATTTCACAAACTTCTTTTACTGTTGTACCTAAGGGTATAGGGTATGAAACCCTTGAAAAAAAAAATTGTTTTTTGTTAAATGTTGAAATTGTTTTTTGTTAAATGTTGAAATTTAATTTTTTTTTTTTATCATTTTTTTTTTTTTTTTTTTTTTTGTAGCTTCCACTAAAACTAGCTTTGTGCTCATACAAAATTGAAAACATTTATAATTAATATACCAACCAATATCGATTTGAATATAGTATCATAGACATACGTTGCATACTTTTAATTAACAAAAACATTATTATCGCATTTTATCGATATTGCTTAGTTGTTAACAATATACATAAGCTTGCAGCATTACTATTTGCTGTCTTATAATTTTTTCTTACCGTTTTCAAAAGTTTCCTTAGCACAAGATATTATTTTGCCCTTTCTTTGTCGCAAGTCATCTTCAAAAGCTTTTTCGTCGGATAAACTCAAATCACTAATAAATTTATTTTCTTCTTCAGAAGTGTTAAGTACCGCAGCTGATTTTTGAACCTGCTGAAAGTCTGAGTTATTGGCACTTTCACACTTAACACTTTCGCTTCGTTTTATCATTTTCGTAGTCATTTCTTTTCTGTTGAATAGAAAATATAAATGTATAAATAAATAAATAAATTAAGTACATATTATTTTGCGCCCGTATAATGACCTTATAATTCCATAAATCTTAAAGCTGCAGAAAAAAACAAAGCTTCGAAAAACTCAGGAGGATGGAAGACAGACAGACACTATGTCTATATCGATTTGTTTATGTACCCTGATCATATTGATCACATCACATTAAAGCTAACGTACATGCAACCCCAAGTAAAGTTCTGCATGCCCCGAATTACTGATAGCAAACATATCAATCATCATCTCAGAAGTAGTTCGCTTGACACTCTGCGAAACAGTAAGCAGTAATATTATCACTTTTAATCAGGAATCAGAAGCTTCTACATTATGACAGGATCCTACACCTTCAAAGGAAGATATTTGACAATTTTTTATATGGGTATAAAAGTGTTGCATAAAGATAGACGCGCTTAGCTATTTCAATTTTTCTATACACTTTAACTTTATTCATATGGTTGGTAACTCTAGGAGTCTACGACAACTACTTCTCTCTGTTACATACATATACTTGCGCAATCCTAATATACTCTTAATCTTTAGATTGTTAAATGTTTCTGAGAACTTTCTTTCTTTCACAAATCAAGATCCAGAAAACAGACTTGACAATGGTCGAGAAGAGTACAAATATGGAATCGAAGACCTTTAAAGCTCAGGGAATGCAGCAATTGACACTCATGGCGCAATGAGCGAGACGAGATGTCGACAATGGAGAAGACTGTGAGACAGGCAACTCTGTGCGGAATATTGGCAATATCGGTACTCGTAGAAACACATTACATGGTGACCTTAGTCCCACGGGGTTGCATGACTGCAAAAGCATAGAAATAGACAGGACGCAGAACTTTAGTAATTTTGGAAGCAATAGTCAGCGGGCTTATGGAGGACAAGAATTAATCGACTTGTCAATATTTAATGGGAAGCCAGAGGATTCCCCGGTGTTTAATTGTACCTTTAGGGAAACAACAAATATTGCAAAAATTTCAGAAATCAATTTAAAAAGAATCATTTCTTTTGCGGCAAATGTTACTAATTCAGTTATTTTTCTTGAGTTAGCGAATGCAGTGCAGCATCTTTAGAACCCAATACTTCTGAACGATTTAGTTAATAAACTTCCACTGAGGACTCGTATGGAAAGGTTTAGGGACGTCTCTTTTATACCTTATGCAAATATAAAAATTCGAAACGTTAGGCTCGGGCGCAGCCGAGTTTGAGATACCCTATACCTATAGGTTCGAAATCGGTATTTTCTTCCGATTTTTCTAGCCATATAGTTAGGCTTGAAATGTTCTGCGCGCTTTAATATCAATTTATACTTCCATTACCAAATTCAGTCAAAATATCTCTAAAATGTGTGAATAAACATTTTAAACGATTTTTTTTAGGGAAACAGTTGTATGGGAGCTTTATTATATAGTCATACGATTTCAATAAAAATTAATATTAAACTCTATGTGCTTAATTTGGCTGTGATTTGTTCGTACATAACCCCTCCGCTGACAAAAAAAACGCTGAAATTTAATTTTTTGTCCGCCTAGCCCTATGGAAGTTATATGATATAGCTCTCCAATTTCATTTAAGCTTTGAATAATCACTTGGTACTATAAAAGTCACTTTTTTCTCAATTGGAATAAAATTTCGATCGGCACTATGGGAGCTATAACTTAACACTACAATTGTTTTAATAAGAACATTTAAAGCTGCACGCGTATCCGCTTACGCAATACTAGTCAGCAAAGGTATTTGGGGTTGCACGAGCGTCCGGTTGCACTACATAAAAATGCATATGTAGCGTCTGACCGATTTCCGTGAGAATCAAAATAGCCAGCGAGTGCAGCAACAATCAAAGTAAAGCAGCAGCAACGCCAGCAGCATAGGTGGGCAGGAGAAGTTAGGTAGGGATAAAAATTTTAAAAGTAAAATTAGTTTTGTTTTTGCGAATAATAAATAAGGGACTTACGGTCATTAATAAAATCAAAATTATATTTTTTTATGAATGTGAAAACCTTTGGGGATAACTGGCGCCCAACGTTGAAAAGGGCTTGTGGGGAGTAGTAAATTTTGCTAAAATTAATTAAATTAACAACGTGAAGCAAAGTACGAGCAAATTGTAAGTGCATTGGATTGGCTGGTTATTCTGACCACGTTCGTAGAAAAAAAGGTTTCAATAAATGTCGTTAGTGCACCCGATTGTCTGCCAGGGCAGTTAAAAACTATATCTCGTCAGTAATAAACTTGACCAGCCTATACACATCAGGAGTCCGAATCCCAAGTTTGGTTATCCCAGCTCTTATAGTCTCTAAGATCTAGGCGTTCACACGGACGGACGGTCAGACGGATGGACATGGCTATATCAATTTAGTCACCCTGTTCTTATTGTGGGTAACTTTTGGGGTCTCCGACGTCTCCTTCTCTATGTTACATACATTTGCACAAACTTAATATACCCTTGTACCTTGTAAGGTACAAGGTATAATGAAAACTAAAGCAAAAACGAAAAAAATAAAATCTATGAAACAAATTTAAAAAAGTCAAGTTTGGAATTACATAAGAAAAATAAAATCAAGCATTTTCATAATTATTTGTCCAGATAATAATATCTACGAAAATTCAATTCAGATAAATACATCAATATTAATAAATTCAAGAAGAATGCCAGAAATATTTTTTTTGACATTCTTATACAGATCATCATCATTCTACAAGGCAACCAAAAACTATAATACCATTTTTTTTGTTTTTCATTCTTACCAATTTTGCTCACTTAGTTCTGGTACTGCAAAACTAAATTTAATTGTCAATTGTCTGTCGTCGCGCTCGGACGTGTTTATTTGTGGTCACAAACTTAATTACTCTTTACCCCGCTTAATTTCTGTTCATTTTTTTTTTTAGTGCATCGGTGCATAATCTTTGCCTTAAAATAAACAATTAACTGTGCTTTTACTCTTTGAAATTTTTAATTCGCGCATTAATTGCAAACAAAAAATTGTTGTTCTTGTTTGGCAAAATTTTACAATATTTGTTTCAAGCAACAACAATTTTTCGTTTCTGCTATTGCATGCTCTCAATTTGTACGCGCTCTTGCATATTTTGTCTTCGCTTTCTAACGCTCGGTTTTCAATTGCCTCGCGTTTCTCTCCGGAGCCTTTCAACACTCAGTCTTTTTTTCCTTTGCACTAAGTTTTTTTATCTTTGTGTTTTGTTTTCGTGTGGCTCTCCTTAGTCCGTTTCTGTGTTCTTAGTAGTATTTTTTTTTTTATATCTGAAACTTTTGTTTTGGTTTGTTAATCGCCACATAATTAATAAAAAAAATTTTTTTTCATCTTCTAAAAAAAAAAAAAAAAAATAAGAAATGTTTGTCTGTGCAAAAAAAATTGTCAAAATGCCAAATCCACCTCTATGCCGGTCATTGGGTGTTGGCTGTGTGCGGCAGACTAGGTGTGGATTTAAAGATCTTCACCTAGGCTTTGCAAAACTCAGTCAGGCTTTTTCAGTTTTGGAGAGCCAATTTCATGGCCTTAAACTTTTAAATAGCTCTCCAAGGCGTAAGAAGTCTGGCTTGGAAACGCAGAATTGTTCGCGTGTCCTCCAAGTCCCGGCAAATGGGACTCCAACTCCAACTATAACTAATCAGCTGATTTCTTTTGTGTCCCCTGGGCCGGTACTTAGGTCTGCTAACAATAAAATGTTGACAGCTCCTAAGGCTTGCACACTGGACGCTGGGACTTCAGCAAACCCAACTAGTCCGTTGCCTGTAGCGTCCAGCTCGTCCGCTCTAGATAGAAATATATTCCTTCCAATGGCGGTTGGGGTTCCACCAACTTCTGCCCCAGTTGATGTGAATCCTAAATTTTTGGTGGGGGTTCCACAGAGGAAGCAAGTCTTTGTTTCCAGACTGGCACCCGATCTTACTTCGGAAGATGTAATATCGTATATAAATTCGAAAGTCCAGGTCTCAAATTTAACTGTGGATAAATTTAAGTTTTCATATTCTAGGGAGATCGCATTTTTTAAAATTAGCCTTCCCCCTTGCTTCTTCGAGCTTGTTTGTTGTGGAGATTTTTGGTAAGAGCATGTTGTAGTTAAGGATTTTACGGCGAAGAAAAAAAATCGGCATCCGGTTTCCCTAACCCCTTCGTCACCCCCAAAAAAACTAGAACCTTTTCATCTAGCGTATCAAAACGTTAGACGACTTAAATCTAAACTTAGTCGTTTTTTTCTTAGTAGCTTTGGTTTCAATTATTCTATAGTAGTATTAACCGAAAAGTGGCTTAAGCCTGACATTTTGGATTCCGAAGTGTTAGGTAATAGCTTTTCAGTTTTTAGACGTGACCGTGTGTCTGGTCGTGGTGGCGGCGTTCTTATTGCTGTTAACTCGGCCTTACCTTCGGAACGTTTTTCAACTAACCCTGTAGATATTGAATTTATTTGTGTTAAAATTGATTTGAATGGCATTTTCTTATTTCTAACAGTCTCCTATATTCCTCCTTCTTCTGATCTTTTAACCGATAAGGACTACCTTGCCGTTTTGGTCGATTTCAATCTCCCAGAAATATGTTGGTCCAATACTACTTATTCCGATTCGGTATTACCCAGTAATAGTCACGACTTTATTGATGGTATGCTTGAATTGTCACTATCCCAGGTTCATTTTTTTTTTAAAACTCTCTGAGTAGGCAATTGGATTTGATTTTTTGCTTGGATCCTTCTAATACGCTTGTATCTAGGATCGATCCTCTTTCTATTCCTGAGGACCCTTATCATCCTTCAATTGCTATATCAATTGACTTTCCTTGTCGGGAAAATTTGTCTGCCTGTCCGTCTATTGCCTCATACTATTTCCGAAAAACTAATTTTCGAAAATTAAATAAGCTTATTAATGACTTTGACTGGTCTAACTTGTACATGTCTAAGAATCTTAACATAGCAATAAATTTATTTTATAATGCTCTAAATTCTATTTCTACACAATGTGTTCCCATTTCCTGTCACAGTAACATTAATAGACCTGTGTGGTATTCAACTAAGCTAATGAATTTGAAGAATGTTAAGGTTGTTCAAAAAATTCAAATTATTCGGGAATCCTAGTGACCTCTCCCGTTATTTTTTTGCTCGATCCCAATTTTCGGTTTGGAGCTCACTATGCTATAAGGCCTACCTTTCTCGCTGTAAAATTCAATTTCGCCGTAACCCCAAAAAATTTTTTAATTTCGTCAATTCAAAGTGTAATACCTCTATCTTTCCTTCTTCCTTATCTTTCATGGATAAGAAAGCAAATACCGACCAGTCTATTGCTGATCTTTTTGGTACCTTTTTCCAATCTACCTATTCGACGTCAAATTTTAATTTAATTAATTACAGAAATTCAGTTGCTTAATGAACTTATGCTAATCAAACCAGTTTTTTCGCCGGGACCGGATGGGGTTCCTAGTTGCGTATTGAGGCATTGTGCTGAATCTCTGTGTAAGCCCATTCTTAAGCTTTTTAACTTATCAATCAGTCTGTCTTCTTTCCCTGCTATTTGGAAGGAATCCATTATTATTCCTCTCCATAAAAAAGGTAGCAAATCTGATGCTCAAAACTATAGAGGCATATCGAAACTGTCAGATTTTTGAGAGACTTTTAACTTCTCATCTTCAACATTTACGTAAGTCTCTAATTTCACCCTGTCAGCATGGATTTGTAAAACAAAGGTCGACCACGACTAATCTCTTAGAATTTTCCTCATTGGAAATTAAAGGTTTTAAAAACAAATCCCAGACTGATGTTATTTACATAGATTTTAGCAAGGCTTTTGATTCTGTTAACCATTCCTTGCTTTTATATAAACTAAACATAATAGGTTTTCCATCTAACCTTGTTGCCTGGATAAGGGATTATCTTACTTCAAGAACTCAAATAGTTCTTTTTAAGAAATCATTATCTAACAGTATAACTGTGTCGTCCGGGGTTCCTCAAGGGAGTCACCTTGGTCCCCTTTTATTTACTCTTTTTATAAATGATCTTTCATCACACTCTCGTGTTTTTATGTATGCCGATGACGTTAAATTGTCTTTTTCTTACAGGGATATAGAATCTCACATTAATCTGCAAACTGATTTAAGTGCTTTTGATTCGTGGTGCCATTTCAATTTGCTAAATTTAAATGCTTCTAAGTGCAAAATTATGACCTTTTGTCGGGGCACTCCACTCTTGGCCTCCTATCATATTAATCAAAATTCACTTCAACGTATAGACTCGATCAATGATTTAGGGATTTTACTTGATTCTAAATTAAAATTTGATAGTCACATTTTATCCACTGTGAATAAAGCCATGGAAGTTCGTGGATTTGTGAAGAGATGGTCTAAAGAATTCGATGACCCTTATACGACCAAGATTTTATATGTGGCTCTTGTTCGCCCAATTTTAGAATACGGTTCATGCGTTTGGTGCCCTCAATATAAGGTGCATCAAAATCGTATTGAGTCCGTTCAAAAAAGTTTTTGCTTTTTGCTCTCAGTGGCTTAAATTGGAATACGGAATTGAGCCTTACTCGTACTCTAGCAGGCTACAACTTATAGATTTGCCGTTCCTAGTAAGCCGTAGAACCCTTCTAATACTCTTTTTATGCATAAATTAATAAATGGCATGGTTGACTCTCCTGAGTTAATTAGCCGAATTAGTTTTGCAGTTCCTTCTAGACCTCTGTGGACCTTCACTCCTTTAGTAGTCTGTCCAGCCATATCTAATTATTTAATGCATGAGCCTTTTTAAATTTATGTAGAGACTATAATAGTTTGTACCACTTAGTTTGCTCCTTTTCAATTATGCAATCCATCAAAAATCCATACAAAAAAATATATTATTGCACCTTCGTTTAAGTCCTTCCCTTCCTTAGTAGAATATTTGATTGCCTAATCTATTCCTCTTCCTTAAAAAATTTATGATTTATTTGTTTTTCGCGAATCGTGTCAGAGTCTGCCCCACGGTCGGTTGGGTGTCTGAGCTATCGAGCTTGGTAACCCGCGCGTAAACAGGCTTCCGCTTGGTTTCGTTGGGCAACTTGATCGTACTATTCTTTGTACGTCTGCGTCCCTTACAAAAAAAAAAATTTTAATAAAAAGAAAAAAACGGCTAACCAAAATAACCTTCTAAGACTTCCGATTTTAAACGCATATGCACCCCAGCAGCGAAACCAACCCCTCCCATCGGTATGGCAGATATACAGGATGAGATACGTCTAATGATATAGAGAATGATAGAGGATAGGATGAACCCATGAGTCCAACAATTAGTTGACCAACCAGTAAAAATTAATACGAATAACATGAACGAACTGGACAGAATTCCAGATGCAGTTCCTCAGGGAATTTTCAGGACAAAAACGAGAATTCAGTCCATGAAAAAAGAGTGTAGAGCAAATTTTGCGAATTTATTCAGCGAATGCCGGCTTACGGAATAAGAAATGCCGACTCGGTTTCAGAATCATATCAAACCCCCTTAAACTGGACAGGTATCTCAAAGTGCTTAACGGCTCATTACGCAGTTAAATGAGACGTCAAATAACGTCCCTCAAACAGGGCAACCAGACAGTATCAGAATTCTACCAATGCGTATATACTCATTTATCGTTAATTTTGAACAAAATTACCTGCATGGAAATGAGCAGAGAGTCCATGGGTTTTTTTTTTTGCTAAGTCCTTTGAGAGGCCTTGGAAACTTTCGTTAGAGGCCTCAACGCCGATTTACTAAGACTTTCGGGATCTAGAGAACCAGAGGAATTACCATTGGATGTCCAGTTATGCGAGAAGTTAGAAAACCAAAATTCAGAACCAACTACGCGAATAATAATCAGGTCAATTCGAAAAATGCTACGGTCCTCCCAAACCACATCCACCTTTGCCAAGAAGAAGCGTACAACCAAACTCTCAAACATCCAGGCAACAATTGGTTCCCTAATTGGCACATATACCGGCTCCAAAACCGAAAGACTGACAGAAGACAAGCAAATTTCCATATGACAACCGAAGACGATCAACAATACTTTAAAAATGCAGAATAATACGTGTATGAGGTTGAAGGAGTATCAGCTCCCGAATATAGTGAGCCACACGAATATGAACAGGAACGAGAACTAGATAACAACGAACCATTGGAATGAGACTTTGTGGACCTTAATTTTTTAGAGTAACATCCTCCTCCTTACCGTACATACACTGTAGAATCGGTGAGCGAGGAATGATCAAAATGGTGATAGCCACAGGCTCAAATAAAAATGAAGCCGAACATGAAACTCGGGCGCGGCCGAGTTTGGGATACCCTGTACCTAGTAGACGGAATTAAAAAAGAAAAGGTGTCAACCCTAGTCGGGTGGTAGCCCTGGTCGCCTACATTCACATAAAACCTCTAGTCTTAATATTCCTTTGAATCCAACAACAAATTGTTCACCATCTATCGGACTGCTCATTTGGCAGTTTACAGGTTAGGCAAGGGGGAATTAATATCTTAACCCTCAAAATTTGTTTTTTTGTATATCTCGTCTATATATGGTCCGATTTTAGTCACATTTGTTATCAATCGAAAGATTTTTAGATTTCTAAAAACTTTTTAGAGGCACCTTATACTTAAATCTTAAAGCTTAAGAAATTATACGGGTTTGAAAGAGTGAGGTGGTGGAAGGGGAGGCGGGGGTAGAAAATAAATAAACTTGACCAGCGTACACACATATGGAGTGCTAAGCCCAAGTTTGGTTATCCCAGCTCTTATAGTCTCTAAGATCTAGGCGTTCACACGGACAGACGGACGGACGGACGGACAAACGGTCAGACGGATGGACATGGCTATATCAATTTCTCTAGTCACCCTGATCATATTGTGGGTAACTTTGGGGGTCTCCGACGTCTCCTTCTCTATGTTACATACATTTGCACAAACTTAATATACCCTTGTACCTTGTAAGGTACAGGGTATAATGAAAACTAAAGCAAAAACAAAAAGAATAAAATCTATGAAACAAATTAAAAAAAGTCAAGTTTGAAAAATAAAATCAAGCATTTTCATAATTATTTGTCCAGATAATAATATCTACGAAAATTCAATTCAGATAAATACATCAATATTAATATATTCAAGAAGAATACCAGAAAAAAATTTTTTTTGGCATTCTTATACAGATCATCATCATTCTACAAGGCAACCAAAAACTATAATACCATTTTTTTGTTTTTCATTCTTACCAATTGTAGTAGGAGCTTAGGCTAGGGGTAAAATACAAAACAAGATGAAGGGAGTGAAATATTAATATACACAATACAAAAAATTAGGGGAGGGGGTGATGAGGAGACGATCTGCCCCTGCGGGACCACCTTGTAGGTATTACATCACGAGGCAAATGCAGAGAACTCGATCTCAAGGTCGGCCCGTCCGGAGGTTGTTCTTACGCCGTAGCTCCTTCATGATCTCAGATGCCATGTTGCTCGTCGCCTGCCAATTCGCCTCACTGTGGAGCATGAGGTCCACCAGGGTATCCGCTGTCAGGTTGTCCACATCCAGAATTCGTTTAAGCTCTCCTCTCTATCTACTGAATAAGGGACAGACGAAGAAAGCATGCTCTGCGTCCTCTATGACGCTCTCGCAGGTGTCGCAAAAGGGGTCAACCGCGTGCTTAAACCTGTAAAGATATGATTTGAAGCAGCCATGACCCGATAAAATCTGCGTCAGGTAGAAGTTGGTCTGTCCATGTCTTCTTGACATCCAGGTCCTTAGGTTGGGAATAAGTCTTCTTGTCCATCTGCCGTTACCGGATTGGCTCCATCTCGTCTGCCACTGGGCTAGGGTGCTTTCTCGTTGCGGAGCTCTAGGTTCTCTTCCGGGAAGTCTCTCTTCTGCCAAGAGATCCAGCGGAATCATGCCTGCGATGACCAGCGCAGCATCCTCCGAGACTGTGCGAAAGCAGCTCGCTACCCTAAGGGCGCATCTCCGGTAGGTGCCTCTACATCCTCTACTATAGGATGGTACCTTCATGGCCGGCGCCCATATCTCCGAACCATATAGCATGATCGATACCACAGTGGATGCGATTAATCGTCTGCTTCTTTGCTTTGGTCCTCCCGTGTTGGCCATTATGCGACTTATGGCTGTAGCGGCTTTGGCTGCCTTATTGCTGGTGTACTCCAGATGGGCTTTAAAGGAGAGTCTGCCGTCCAGCATTATCCCCAAGTATTTTATTGCTGGCTGGGTGCAAATATTTATTCCTCCGACGCTTATAGTGGCGGTTTCGACCCTCTTCCGGCTGCTAATCAGGACAGCCTCGGTTTTATGCTCGGCTAAGGTCAGACCCATTGATGACAGCCAATTGACTACTGCTTCAATTGCTATGTTGCAAATCTCGGTGGCCTGGTGTATATGCTTGGCCACACATACCAGTGCAACGTCATCCGCAAATCCAATAATTTTGCAGTTCTCCGGTAGGTCTAGTTCCAGGATGCCATTATACATAGCATTCCAGAGGATCGGGCCTAGAACCGAGCCTTGAGGAACTCCTCCGGTTATTGGGTACTCCTTCTCTCCGCTTGCGGTGTCGTAAACCAACCGTCTATCCACAAAGTAACTCCTAATAGTGTCTGTGAGATATGCGGGCACCTCCAGGTTGACCAGTGCTTCAATAGTTTTTTGCCAGTTCGCGGAGTTAAACGCATTCTTTATGTCCAGGGTACAGACCAGGCAGTATTTTTTTGCACCACCAGCCCATCTTATGCCTTGGATGGCTTCGGAGGCTATTTTAACTACCTCGTTAATAGCGTCTGTAGTGCTTCTTTTTTTCCGGAAGCCAAATTGTAGATTGGAGAGTCCCCCTCTTGTCTCCAACTCATTCTCCAGTCTGCTGCCGATGATCTTTTCTAACAATTTCCCCACCGTGTCCAGGAGGCAAATGGGTCGATAAGACGATGGGTCATCCACTTTTTTCCCTGGTTTTGGGATTAATACCAGCCTTTGCGTCTTCCATCTCTGGGGTATGGTCCTCTCACTTAGGCATTTGTTGAAGCAGTCGACGAATACTTGAGGGTGAGCTGCTATTGCTATTTTCAGGGCTGTGTTGGGTATACCATCTGGGCCTGGCGCCTTATCAGGCTTAATCCTTGCGGCTAACTCTAAGACCTCCTCCAAGCTTGTATAGATTATGTCTCCGTCTTGAGTCGCTAGCTCATGGAGAGATGGTGGACTTAGGGGCAGTTGCTGAGGAAATAGAGCACGCACTATACTATCCAGTTGAATCGCGTCTGAGGGTACTGGCTGCCTGGCAAGCTTTCCCATGACCAACTTGTACGCTCCTCCGAATGGCTGTGCATCTGCAGCCTCGCACAAACCCTGGAAGCACCGTAACTTGCTCCGCTTGATGGCCTGCTTGAGAATCTTACGCCTTCTGCGAAAGGCAATTATTTCTGCCTGGAATTCAGCAGTACCCCTTTTCCTCTGGCACTTGCGTCTCGCCGCGCAGCAGTCCGCTCTAGCTTTGGCGATCTCTTCATTCCACCAAGGGACTGGTCTGTGGGATCTGCCACCGCTATGAGACTTGGCCATAGCTTGGTCACAGGCCATTTTAATTGCTGCATGGAGGGAGTTAGCAGCTGAGTTGGCATTCCCGTCAGCTTGTAGACCGCCAAGAGAGTCCAGGAACTTCCTTCTGTCCAGAGTGTGCACTTTGTAACCTGGACGACTGTGAATACGCTGTATTGGGTGCCTTGCTTCCTGGGATACTCTAGTGAGAATCGCTATGTGATCACTATGAGTGTAGATCCTGGGTACCGTCCATGTGGCTTCTTTAGCAATTGAAGCGCTCACAAACGTAAGGTCAATGATTGATTCACGGCTAGCTTTGCTGTAGGTAGGAGTTAAGCCGTCGTTGAGCAGGCAGATGTTTAGGCGGGCGAAAACTTCCAATAGTAGCGATCCTCTCGGATTCATTTTCTTACTACCCCATTCTGTGGCCCAAGCATTGAAGTCGCCGGCTATGATAACGGGGGTACGGTCTCTACAGTCGTCCGCGATTACTTCGAGTATTGCTTCATACTCATTGAGGGGTACTCTGGGCGCAATGTAACAGCTATAGACAGTAATATTGCCACACTTTGCGCGGGTGAATCCAGTTTTAGCCAGTCTATCAGTGAGTTGGATTGGTGGGCTACCGCAGCTCCAGATAGCGGCACCGCCATCCAGGCTCTGCTGCCATACTGCATCCTCCTTACAGCGATACGGTTCGCTCAATATGGCGATATCTGCGGACACATCCCTCACGGACTGTGAGAAAAGATCCTGTGCCGCTCGACAGTGGTTTAGGTTTAATTGGAGAAACCTAATTTTGACCCATTTTAACAGCCCTCTGGTAGTGTGGACAGGCCCTGCTCAGCGAATGGTGCCCGGTTTCCGGTTCTCCGTGCCTGGTGCAGAGGATGCACGCTGGGTTTCCCTTACAATTTTTTGCTGCGTGGGCTTGGTCTCCGCAGTTGAAGCATTGCTTACTAGCATCGTATCTGCTTCTACAGCGCGCTGCAATGTGGCCGAAACCTAGACATTTAAAGCATCGCCGCGGCTCCGTCTTTTGCCTTAGTCTGCAGATAGCCCAACCAATGCGTACCTTGCCTAGCTTTAGTAAGGCCTCTGCGGTATCCTTTGGGAGTACCATAGTGGCAACTTGTGTGCCACTAAATGATGGACGTAGTTTCACATTGACTTCTGGGCCTAACTTAGAGCCCACCTGGTTGGAGATGGCTTCTAGTACTTCCCCGCTGGTTGAGTCTGCCGAAATGTCTCTTATTTCCAGCACTGCCTTGTCTGAGATCGATTTGACTTCGGCTCGGTCTCCCAGCACTTGTTGCACGGCCATCTGTAGCCGAGTGGTAGCTTCGTCTGCTGCCTTGGTCATTCGTAAGACAAGTTCGCCCGCTGCAGTTTTCCTGATTCCGCTTACGCACTCCTTGTAAGCTTGGAGACTGGCATCTGAGGTCACTGTTCGTAGCACTTCAGCATACGATTTAGTGTCTTTACATTTAACCATGACCGCATCTGTTCTTTTCTTTTGCCTGGGTGCCGGCTTCATGCGTGCCTTGACCACTTGCCATTGGTTATTTGCCGTATTTGCAGAATTCTCCACAAGTACCTCGCATGCTACTTCTGGGACCGGAATATTATTGGTCTTATTCCTCGATTCAAGGCCTCCTCGTTGATGATTATCCTTTTGCGCGGTTCCTCCTTGCTTGGCATTGGGTACGGCAATTTGGTTATCCGACTTCTTGGCTTTTACCCGATTTACCCAGACTCCTATGGATGGCGTTGTCTGGGTTGTGCCTTCTGAAAGACTTATAGGTACCGCGATTTGAGGCGTGGTCTGCGATTCAGCAGTTCTACAGTTAATCCTTTTTCCATCAGCTGTCCCACAGGTCAAACAGACAACCGGACTAGAAGCTCTCTTCTCCAGGATTTCGCTAACCGCCATCTGAATTTTTTTCATTCGTGCTAGAGAGTCCTTCATTACAATAGTGACGTGACGCACCACAGGTCTCTTCTCATTTACCATGTAAATTAGATCATTTAGGATCGAACCGAGCTCTTTCAGTTGCTCCCCACATGATCCATCGGGCTTCGACTTCTTCGGTGGGGTTTTGCGCACCAAATTAGAGGGACTGTAACTTTCTCTAGCTCTCTTTGGTGTCACTGAATTAGGGGATATGCCTTGAAGCGAGGGTGCAATTTTTTCTGGAACTACTAATGTGGCTGTTGCACGGGTTGGGGATGCCGAGGGAGGGGTTCTTGGCATTTTTGCCGACTTTGCAAATGCATCCAATACTTCACAACTTTGTTGGAGTTGGTTTGAGGGAGTATCAGTCTCCCGCGGTGGCCGGGAATTTCTTCCTGACATTTGACCAATGGAGGTTTTACCGCCCCGACTCGGTCACCAGAGCCTCTTTTTGGCACCACCGCAGTGGGGAGGTTGGTTATTAATCAGGTCCGTGACTTTTGCCTAGTAATGACTGATTCCCACCAAAACGACTTCGGATTCAATTCCAGCCTGAAAGTATGCTTCGGCTGGATCTTGTACTAGGTGCAACTCGGTATGCAACTCGGCTGATAATTGGTTTGAGACTAGGATGGTGGGGAACTTCGCTAGTATATTAAAGCTTAATTATACTAAGCTTAAATACTTAAGTGGGGCTCGATCAACACTATCTAATGCCAGCTGATTGGGACTATCTTAGTCAACACTGCTCAGTGACTTTTAGAAATTTGCGTAGAGGGAGGCAAAAGAAAAACTCTTTTATCTCTTCTACCCAAATTGGCGGGAAATGTTGATTGGAAACTTAACGCACTCACCTCCCCCTTCTCAGGGGCCACCGGTGCTCCGAGGGGGTAGAGTCGTAGCAGTCAACTAGATGCGACCGCGTCCAAATCTCTGGTAAGCAGTAGTCCCTGTTTAGGCAGTTTAATGAATATCGACAATTAAATGTTTGCAGATATCGCGACAAAACAGGAAAATTTCTGCAGCGCGGGACAATCACGTCTTCTTGCCTCAACTTTCACTCACTCTCCTCCCAATTGTAGTAGGATAAGTATACACATGTAGTAGGATAAGTATACTCACACACATCACGTATGTAATGTGAGACAGAGGCTGAGAGAGAGCTTGCTCTCGTAGCCACGAACATTAGTCATGTAAGCTTTGTTGTACATTGTTAGAAATAAAGAGATCAATCGTTGTAGAGAAATAATAAAGGAAAGACGTGCCGGTTCGGTAACGGAAGTGCGTAGTTATTATTCGGTGGGACACTCTACTCTTCTACAAATTCAGAAGTGTCCGAGTTCACGTCATGGAGTGTGTCGATCTTAACAAATTTACGGTCATACAATTAAAAAAGTGGCTAACAGTCCACAAGTTACCCACAACTGGGTCAAAAACGAAATTAATGGCTCGCCTTCTAGAGATCCCATTAAGCGAACTTGGTGATGCTCCGGGATCAGACCATGTCGATGAGATCCAGTTAGTGGAAACAGCCACCTGCAGAAATGCATGGTGGGTCGTCGCAAGCGGGTAACGAGAGTGCAACGTTCGAAATTTCACAAGATGATGAAATTCAGAGTGCGGATTCCAGGCGCCAGTCAGCCGCGTCGCAACAAATCGACGTTCTCAGATTCGTGCAACAATTACAAGAAGAGTTGAAATCAAACAGAATAATGCTGCAGCAAATGTTCCTAGAAAAAAACGATCGATCACAACAACTAGCAGCATAGGAGCAGGACGAGACAGTTAAAAAGAACAACAACGGCGTCGGCCCCGACTTCAAAGAAAACGGTCGCGGCGGTAGCAACAGTAACGCAGAGACAATTGCGCAGTCAACTAGTCAACCAGCCAAAGAAAGCAGAGAGCAAAAGGAGCGGGCTATGTTGTTCGCTCTCGCGAAAGAAATAACCCCCGATTTTGACGGCAATTCGTGTGCTCGCATTTGGGTCAATCAGATGAGAGGAATTCCAAACTCAAAGGAAATGCTCAAAGTTGGCTTCATGCAGAACCACACCGAATTCACCAGAACTTTGACAGCCTTAGTGAGCAACTTGTTGCAGTTTTTGGGAGCAAAACGTCCAAGTTAGAGGCTAGACGAGCGTTTGAGCAACGGAAATGGCACACGAATGAAAGATTTTATGAGTATTTTGAAAAGAAGTTCGCACTGGCACTGGTCGTGAAGGTGGAAGACGATGAATTGATGGAGCAGCTAATAGAAGGAATACCATCGGAAGATCTACGCAAACAAGCACAAATTCAACGATTCAAGAAAGTAAACCAGATGAAACATGCTTTCTGCGATGTACGCCTACCAAAAGCACGGAAGGAGAAAAACAAGGATACAGTGAAGGGTACCACGAATGCAACATCTGACGTTCGATGCTTCAACTGTAATTCCAAGGATCACTTCACAAGGGGTTGCCGCAAGACGAAGCGAGTCGCAGGTACATGTTATGCCTGTGGCATGGAAGGGCATCGAGTAGCGCAATGCTCACAGAGGAAGTCTCAGTACAAAGCAGAAACTTATGTAAGATTACTCCAAATTCATTTTACGAGAAATCCAAAACTATTTATAATTGCAGAGTGCCTCATAGACTCCGGTAACCCAATTTCTTGCAATCATGCATTCCTGAAGGGATTAATTTAAATAAATTTTTTAAATCATATTTTGGGCTGAATAAAAGCCAACTCAATGTACTTGTAAAAAAATTTTGGTTTGAATCAAATGAAAAAATAAATAAACTCTTTATTTTCCCATAAATATATAAGTTATATATAAGTAAACTTTAATTTTAAGCCTCATATTGCAATGTTACTTTACAAGCTCAATCTTGTAAAAATCTTTATTTAAGTACGATCAGGTGATCTAGTTCGTAGGATGGCCGCGTTGTAGTAGGATAAGTATACACATGTATGTGATGTGCAAAACTAAATTTAATATGAAACAAAAAAAGAAAAAAAACGGCTAACCAAAATAACCTTCTAAGACTTCCGATTTTAAACGCATCTGCACCCCAGCAGCGAAACCAACCCCTTCCATCGGTATGGCAGATATCCAGGATGAGATACGTCTAATGATACAGAGAATGATAGAGGATAGGATGAACCCATGAGTCCAACAATTAGTTGACCAACCAGTAAACATTAATACGAATAACACGAACGAACTGGACAGAATTCCAGATGCAGTAAAGTTCCTCAGGGAATTTTCAGGACAAAAACGAGAATTCAGTTCATGAAAAAAGAGTGTAGAGCAAATTTTGCGAATTTATTCAGCGAATGCCGGCTTACCTAGGTACTATTGGATTCTTAATGTCATCAGGAATAATAAATGCCGACTCGGTTTCGGAATCATATCAAACCCCCTTAAACTGGACAGGTATCTCAAAGTGCTTTACGGCTCATTACGCAGTTAAATGAGACGTCAAATAACGTCCCTCAAACAGGGCAACCAGACAGTATCAGAATTCTACCAATGCGTATATACTCATTTATCGTTAATTTTGAACAAAATTACCTGCATGGAAATGAGCAGAGAGTCCATGGGTTTTTTTTTTTTTTTTGCTAAGTCCTTCGAGAGGCCTTGGAAACTTTCGTTAGAGGCCTCAACGGCGATTTACTAAGACTTTCGGGATCTAGAGAACCAGAGGAATTACCATTGGATGTCCAGTTATGCGAGAAGTTAGAAAACCAAAATTCAGAACCAACTACGCGAATAATAATCAGGTCAATTCGAAAAAATGCTACGGTCCTCCCAAACCACATCCACCTTTGCCAAGAAGAAGCGTACAACCAAACTCTCAAACATCCAGGCAACAATTGTTTCCCTAATTGGCACATATACCGGCTCCAAAACCGAAAGACTGACAGAAGACAAGCAAATTTCCATATGACAACCGAAGACGATCAACAATACTTTAAAAATGCAGAATAATACGTGTATGAGGTTGAAGGAGTATCAGCTCCCGAATATAGTGAGCCACAAGAATATGAACAGGAACGAGAACTAGATAACAACGAGCCATTGGAATGAGACTTTGTTGACCTTAATTTTTTAGAGTAACATCCTCCACCTTACCGTACATACACTGTAGAATCGGTGAGCGAGGAATGCTCAAAATGGTGATAGCCACAGGCTCAAATAAAAATGAAGCCGAACATGAAACTCGGGCGCGGCCGAGTTTGGGATACCCTTTACCTAGTAGACGGAATTAAAAAAGAAAAGGTGGCAACCCTAGTCGGGTGGTAGCCCTGGTCGCCTACATTCACATAAAACCTCTAGTCTTAATATTCCTTTGAATCCAACAACAAATTGTTCACAATATAGCAAGCACGCCATCTATCGGACTGCTCATTTGGCAGTTTACAGGTTAGGCAAGGGGAATTAAAATCTTGATCCTCAAAATTTGTTTTTTGTATATCTCGTCTAAATATGGTCCGATTTTAGTCACATTTGATATCAATCGAAAGATTTTTAGATTTCTAACAACTTTTTAGAGGCACCTTATACTTAAATCTTAAAGCTTAAGAAATTATACGGGTTTGAAAGAGTGAGGTGGTGGAAGGGGGGGCGGGGGGAGAAAAAAAATTAACTTTACCAGCGTACACACATAAGGAGACCGAATCTCAAGTTGGTTTATCGTAGCTCTTATAGTCTCTAAGATCTAGGCGTTCACACGGACGGACGGACGGACGGACGGACAAACGGTCAGACGGATGGACATGGCTATATCAATTTCTCTAGTCACCCTGATCATATTGTGGGTAACTTTGGGGGTCTCCGACGTCTCCTTCTCTATGTTACATACATTTGCACAAACTTAATATACCCTTGTACCTTGTAAGTTACAGGGTATAATTACATACTCCCAAATTACACGATAAAAAAACAAATGAAAAAGCCTTCCATCTAAGTTCTTTTGGTGCCACCGTTTCGGTAACACACCACGTAATAGTCAACCCGTTCGGACTTAAAAACAGTAACCTCAAATTTTTCGAAGCGCTAATAGTAAATGACACAATAAGAGAAATAGGAATAGTCATATTTTCAAAACAAGGATTCATAATGATAGCACACAAACATAAAATAACATTGAATCAACAACTTTCACGAGAAGTAGACAATCTCTGACTAGAACACGCCAACAACACTGAAAAACAAATTATGAAAAATGTCTGCTCAGAATTCCCAAAATTGTTCAGTGATCCAAACGAAAAATGTACATTTACTTCAAGAGTAGTATCAACAATTAAAAGTACGAACAGTGACCCCATCTATTCAAGTCACTATACTTATCCAGAAGCACACAGGAAAGGAGTAGGGAAACATCAAGATTCAACTACAATTCCCCGATATTGATCGTACCTACGAAGGTAAACGCATTGGTTAAAAAAAAAAATTCAAAATAATGATCGATTAAAAGAAGTTGAATAAGGTCATCATCCCTGATGGGTACCCAGTCCTGGAGATTAATTTTGTCCACGCACAGTTGGGAAAGAACAGGTTGTTTTCCGTTATAGACTTAAAAAGCGGTTTCCATCAGAATTCCCATAAGGAAATCCGACAGCTGCCCCCTTTATATTTTAAAGGACAATAGACGATATACTTGTAGACAATGTTGGTGTTAGATGCCTCGTCTATATAAACGATATCATCATATTTAGCAAAAACGAAGAAGAACTAATTTCAATGGCCATGGAACCAAAGGGTACTGAAAATGGGAAACCAGGCCTCTTAAAGATTTGAAGCAACATTGCAAACCTATCGTAGACATGCAATTGAAGAACCCCCATTCGATTTGAAAAAACTTGTTAAAGTCTTTAAAAAACGACTAAGCCCTTCGGTTATAAATGAACTGCACTCGAATGAACCTACTCTAGGCCTCCTACAAGAAATATACACACAACATTTTAGTAAATTCAGGACCCGACCAACCTAATGGACGAAACAAACACAAAATGGAAAATAAACACCAGATACTAGAAAAAATGTATTTTAAATGGAAAATATCGTAAGACACTCCAGCAAACCTGAAATACTAGGAGTACTCCTTAATATACAGGTCATATTGTCCACATCGATCTGTACTCAACTCGTAACCAGGTTGTCCTAACCGCAATTGATAAATTCCCAAAATATGCACAAGCAAAAATCATAAAATCTAGAGCGACCCAATATGTAATACAACCTCTAGAGGGAATACTAAGGAATTTTGGCATACCGAAAATGGTAATAATTAATGAAATATTGCAACGTTAAGGACCAATAATGAATGATGCGGCATAAATATGGTATACATATAAACTCCACCATATCATAGCGCTGCAAAAGGACAGATCGAACGTTTTCATTCAACCTAAACTGAAATCATGAGAAGTCAGAAGGCAGGAAAACTCAAAAATTCCATAAAAGTAGATTTATAGTTAAATACATTTATTCTACCAACAGAAAACCAGTCGATCTATTTCTTGGGAGGAAAGTGGCAAATGATCTTAAACTACAAGAAGCAGAAAGACAAGAAAACCTTGACAATATAAAAAGAAAACAGGAGAAAGATTTAGGATTCCAGAATAAAACTAGGGGCCTTCGCCAACCCCCAGTGGGGTGCGTAGAAATTTCTGGACGGGATGAGATCAGTTGTTCTATAATACTTTTCTATCCCTGGACTAAATTCAGGCTTTCCGGAAATTAAAATACACTATACCGCTGAAGCCTGCAAATTTTTTTTAAATTTTTGCAAGTTTTTATTTTTTTTGTACCAACTGTACCAGAACAAATAAGCAACATGTCCCACAGGTGGAAGAGCTACTACCCGGAACCATTATGCTAAACAAATTCACGGGCACAATAAATATAGACGGGACGACCACCAACCTCAATGGTACGTTCCCCGTTCCCCGTTAACCTACAATTCCACCTTAGAAGTAATGAGTCAATAATTCCAAGCCACGAATTCCCCTTACGCCAAGCCAATGCCAGCAAACTTCCAAACTGAACTGGACATAACCCAAGTCAAAGAAAAGCTATCACTGGAGTTGATGAAATAATTGAATGCCAAAAACACCAAGACTATAAATTTATTGAAGACGACATCTCATCTAGTCGATATATCTTTTGTGGGCGTTATTACCATCATTATCATCTTGGCTTTAATCCGAATGACAATCAAGACGAGAAGAAAAGTCAACATTACCGAAACCCCTGTCATAATCAACGCACCTGACGAGAACTAACCGCGACGTTAGTTTTGAAGGAGGAGTTAACCCCACAAATATCGTAAGTAAGTAATCTTAAATCCTTAGAGTATTACTTATGTGATATAGTGGCCTAATCAGATTGAAACTTCACATCTTTTTTAAGAACATAAAAGAACTTATAACTGCTAGTTTTCGAAGCAATATATTAGTAAACAAAAAAATTATGACCTATAAACTTTTTATATTTTTATACCCTGTAGCTTAAGGTTAAGTTTGTGCAAATTTATGTAACAGAGCGAAGGAGACGTCGTATATCCCCCAAAATTACCCACAATATGATCAGGTTGACTAGACAAATTGATATAGTTATGTACGTCCGTCAGCCCATTCGTCTCTGTGAACGCTTAGATCTTAAAGACTATAAGAGCTAGGATAACCAAGTTTGGAATCCGGGCCACGAGCTTAAAGTTCAACTATATTTGTAGTTGTGGTTTTATTGATTTTATTCCGAACCTAAATCGAATATAAAAAAAAAATAACAATATTGACCTAACCTGCAGAACAAATGATTATTAGCAACAAGCCGGAAGTTTCTAGCCCTTACCATCTCCGAGAACGAGGCATTCATATAGACAGAAAGACAGACAGATGAACGGACATGGCTAAATCGATTTCTCTAGTCACCCTTATCATATGATAGGTAACTTTGTGGGTGTCCGACGTTTCCTTCCCTATGTTACACACATTTCACAAAGTTATTATAACCTTATACCTTAAGTTACTTGTGTGACTGAATCGAAAAGGTGTCAGTATTAATTGGAATCGATAGCCGTCATTTAATAAGGTTCCTGAGAAGCATTTTTTTTTAACAATGTTTAAAATAAAATGGGTAACGATTAGTTTTAATGCAACTACCTTGCGGTACTACTAGGAACAGAGAAATTTCTTGTCATAAATCGTGTTTTTTTAGGGATATATCTGCATTACAAACAAATAAATTATCTATCTATATATTATTTTTTTGTTTTATAAATAGATAGAATACATTACATATTGAAGTTAGTCTTTTTATTTACAAGTTCATGGTAGTCTGAGAAAAGACCTTTATAGCTAAATAGACCGTATTATATTGATTTGTTCACTCATTATTCACATTCTGTGTAAATAAATTCACCGCATTTGTAAAACATTTTCATTAAACTTCTAAACTAACTAACAACTTTTATTATTTAATTTTATCCTTTCAATAAAAATATTAAATGCCTTACATAATACAAATGCATATTAACCCCTGTCCACATGTCATCACATACTATACTTTACAATCTTATATTCAATAGATTTCGTTAACATAATTTTTTAAATTTCGCATTTACATTGATAAACACTCCAAATATAAAACATAATTTAGAGAATAAAATTTAACATAACGCAGGATTCATTAAAGTATCAGAATATAATTAAACGCAAACTGTTCCGGCATGTGCGCACTCGAAAAAATACTGCAAGAGACTGTTAAGAAATAACCAAAAAGGACGTGGTGAGTTTAACAAATATTGATTTTTCTAATGCGAATATATTTGGTTCTTTATAATTTTATAGTTATATAGAATAAAGCACAATCTTTAATTACTTTTTGTATACAAAAACTCTATCAGCTATGCACAAAACTTACCAATAAATTTATACGCATATTTTCCGATGAAATTTTAAATAAAAACGAACTTTTTGTTATAGAATTATGGTTATTTCAAAATATATTGAATTTTATTTAGGTTCAAGTAAACTATATATATATAATATATATATATATAAAACTCATTCTATTTAAATCATCTTGCTGTATATAGAATTATGTATTACATGTATTGAAGTCATATTATTTTTATATAGTTTACAATTCTGGGATAAGATCTACTTACATTTTATGTACTTATATTTATTATGAATATGTAAAAGACAATTTTTATGTGATAAGATTTTGGTGGAGGCGAATTGTTTTTAAATTTTTAGCTCACAAATCGATGTATATGTCCTACATACACATGAAAGGCCAAGTAGCTTAACATAGTTTTTCAGTCCCAGTCCTGTTCATCCTCCATATTTTTTGGCTCACCACTCCTGGAATTCTGCATTAGACAATACATGTTTTAATATCTTCAAATAATGTACCTAAACTTTATTTAACTTACGCCTCCACGTACATCAACACCTCCAAATTTAGAGCCAGAGAAACTGCTAAATTCACCCCCTATTTCTTTTAAAAAGTCTGGAACATTTTGCTTAGCGCCTTCTAGAATCTTTATAAGATCTGAGGATATGTTACGGTCTTGATCGGGATCAAAAAAAGAGGTTGCACGCCCATTATTCCCTACACGACCAGTTCTTCCAATGCGATGTACGTAGTCGTCAACTGAAGAAGGCATATCGTAGTTTATTACGTGCTTCACGTTTTTTATATCTATAAAAGTAAAAAGCATAATACAATATTGAAATAAATAAATGCATGTAAAATCTATGGCAACAAATTACTAACCCAAACCGCGAGAGGCTACCGATGTGGCAATTAGAACTTTCATTTTTCCCGATTTAAAGTCACGTAAGGCTTGCTCGCGCTGACTTTGCAAACGATCGCCATGTATTGAAGTAGTGGGAAATTCCGTCTCAGAAAAAAATGATGCCAAGAAATCAGCTCCTCGTTTGGTTTCCACAAATACAATTGTACCGTCTGCACCTTCTCTTAAAATTTCCTATAAAGTCGTTTTTTTATTAATAAAAAAAAAAAAAATATGCTATTGCCGATTAAACTACTTGCCATCAATTTCGCCCGCTTATTAAATTTATTGACCTCATATATGGTTTGTTTAACATCAGAACAGGCCCCACCGACTACACCAATTGTTACAAAAATATATTCTTTTAAAAACTCGCCAGCCATACGTTGAATCTCTTCAGGGAATGTAGCAGAAAACATCAGTGTTTGATGCTCGCGACGCATAGTAACATGATTCATGATTTTTCGCATACTATCAGAGAAGCCCATATCTAGCATTCGGTCAGCTTCATCTAAGACAATATAACGCGTATCACTGAATGTTATAAATGTTCGTTCAACAAAATCCAAAAGACGGCCAGGAGTCGCAATTAGCACATGGCACCCCTTGGTTATACATTCATTCTGATATTTAAATGAAGTTCCACCATACACAATATTAATTTTTAAATATGAAGAAAATGAGAATTTTCTTGCTTCGTTATAGATCTGAATCGCAAGTTCGCGGGTTGGCGATATTATTACTGCATGGGGTCGACCTATTTCAAAAGCGTTAGCCTCTTCCAAAATTTTACTTAATATTGGCAGTAAAAAAGCAGCAGTCTTTCCGGAACCAGTCTGAGCACAGGCCATCATATCCCGACCACTAGCGATAATAGGAATCGAAACTTTTTGAATCGGTGTAGGCACTTTATACCCCGATTTAACAACATTTTCAAATATAATTTCACGCAAATCAGCTTCTTTAAAATTTTTAATAGCTGATGGAACGTTCTCTCCAGTAACCTGTAACATATTTTTTAACTATCAAGTTAGAGTATATATGAAATATTTTTACACACCTTGACGGGAATGTTGTCATATTTTGAAAAGTTAATTCCTGACGAAATACCGCTGCTGAAAATTTCCTTTTCGTCATTTGAAGGCTCTGGAGGAATGTAAAATTCTCGAGCTTTTTTTTCAATGTCCTCAGTGCCGTCGTTATTGTTATTATTCATGTCTCCATCATTGCGACTATAACGTTTACGCTGTCCGACTTCGCATCGACCACCGTCTCCATTTTCGCCGACATGTTCATAACGTTTAAAACAGCCAGGACGCCCCTCTCCTGGGTCAATTCACATACCAAAAAAAAAAAAAAAAACTACTTACTGATTGTAAAATAATTAAAATTTACTACTATTACACCATGGCTTATATACTACACATAAATTTAACAATTGGTGACCACCCAAGTAGTTTCACCTCACAAATTAGTTTTTAATGAATAGAAAATAATCTTTCCTTCCCAAAACTTAAATGATATATAATTTTTGCCGCTTCTAGCTCAACGATCACGGAAAATGCAATTGCTGCTTGCATGCGAGTTTTCAGAAAAGGTGCTGTTGGCAAATCAAAAAATGATTTGCGTATTAGAGTATCTATTATATTGTGTACGAGATGTATTTTTTCAGAATTATTGCATAGATATTTATTCGGATCGTAATTGTAAACAGCTGATACAGACAAAAACGAATAAGCGAGATCCAGTTCAAAATTGGCGGTTATCAACTCTTGATACATAACATCTTGCTGATCGATGTCCATCGAAGACCGGAATAAATCAAAATTCTTCATAATAAAATTAAACTCATCCAAATAAGGAGTGGCAATATTGTTTTTCGACAAAATTACTGAAGATAATGTATCTTGTTCTTGACGACCTGTAAGCCGGAACGCTGACGGTAGTGTTTCAATTGAAGTTATTATTGCTCTCTCAGGTCGCTCTACCTGTGAAAAATAATCATTATTCGAAGATGCTGGTTTTAAATCAGATAAATTTAAAGCACATATTTCATTATCCAATATCGCTTGCGAATGCGAAATGCTGGCATAACGGCATGAAGGTATTATATCTTGTAAAGCCTCATTACATAGAATTTCTGACATATGCTTTTGTGATAAAATTGTTTCTGGTTCTTGTTGCACATCTTCCTTTTGTGCGTGTACTTGCAATAATTCAGAGAAGAGGCCAGCAAACACCTGGTGATTATTCGAAGGAGCACATACTTTTAAGTTATCCTGATCATGACGTATTTTATTTTTGCGATAGGCAAAACAATTTTTATAAGTAATTCTCGTAGACCGTGCTCGCAAAATTGAACTCCAGTTACGTTGCAGAATTTGTGCTTGAGAGTCCGATTTATCTATACTCATTTCATGAAATGGTTCTTGAATTGTGGACTTTTCATATTGTAGAAGAGACATATTCTCTATGACCAGAGAAGGAGATAGTAATTGCTCCATATCCCTCTCTTCTTGTAAAACATATCCGGTTGGTGCTTCTGCCGGTACCGAATAGGTATTTGGCTGGGAGGTATTAATGGACGAATACAAAGACTTTTCTTCCAATTCGCCGATTGCCCAATCGTTGTTTAACGATATCATATTTAATGCACCTCTATCTTCAGTAATAGTTGGTAATTCTAGGCGCGTTGATCGTGGATGTGTGGTGCAGACTTGTTGAGAAGTAAAAACATTTACAGATGCATTGGATTTTGATTCCAGACTACGTTGGCTGTGAATGGTGTTCAGAGATCTAAAATAAAAATATTTGCGAATACCATTGGCATATAAATAAAAATACAATCATACAAAACATGATTATCATGTTTTTGAAAATTCAATATTCAAAAATTTATAAATGATTTGTGAATAAACTGCCAAACTCTGCATCAATTAAAAAAAAATAAATATATAAATAAAATAATATTGGAAGCCGAACAGAAAAACTATACCATATATATATATATATATATATATATATATATATATATATATATATATATATATATATATATGGAATTAACCCAAAAACTAGTCTAAAATTCCTTTTACGTCATTTTACTTTAATCCTTTAAAAAAAATAGCCAGTTTTAAAATTTTAAATGAACCCTTTATCCTCCTGCTTCATAGTCCTACATTTGGTATTTTAAATTATAACGTATATGTGTAAATACATAATAGAGCTCCCATACGGGTCTAGGAATATCTATGGTATTAGAAACCTGTAACCAACTTTTGCCATCAACAAAAAAACAAAAATATAAATAAATAAATTTAAAAAATCTAGAAGACATTTGTGCATCTTTCGAATTTATATATTGCAAACAAGTTTTACCTTTTTTTTGTGAGTTTCGAAAAGCCAATCGAACGTGAAAATCATTTTTTGATTTTTTTTTTTTTTTTTGTTAAAATATTTTAATTCGGGGCTAATTATTCCAAGAAATTTGAGATCACTAACTTGGCCTAACTTCTATAAGTCATGGTAAATTACCGAATTGCTGAGCCAATAAATTGAATTAACATAAAGATTAATTAATTCAGCTCTACACTTCTTACATACGATTATTTTATGGTGGATATTCAAGATTTTAAATGTGGTCTCTTAAGTAATTTGTTTTTAAGAGATTTCAAACTATATAGTCATATAAATTATTAAAATATCATAATTAATAAAAATGAAGACAAACGTTAACTCTGCCAATTTCGTAATGTTGGTCTTGTGGAGAAGCTCCAAATAAAGTCAATTTTTAATCATTTTGATGCAAGTTTCATGCTATTTAAGCAAGGATAATCAAAATTTAAACTCAATTTTTTTTTGCCATAATCAAAAGATTATGTATTTTCCTATTTTTTTTTTTTTTTTTTTTTGATGATAAAGGGCCCAAAAGAACTAAGTCTTAAAACTGACTATAACAAACATTCGTTTAAATCCTAATGATACATTAAAAAATTATAATTATCTGGCGGAACATAATATTTTAATACACTTCTAAAGCAAGTTTTTTTTAAGATCAACTACTTCTAATGAAATTTTAATTTACTACTATAATTATAAAATTTTTAAGATTTAATATTTCCTTGAAAATTATTAAAAATTATTGAACTTCAGCGAATCATAAGAAATCAATATACAGAATCCAAATCAACGAATCTCATTATTATATTCACAACATATTATGCGTAATTTTTGTTTCCTATAAGCTTGGTCTAACTCTTGTTAGCATTAAAACTTGTATAAAAAAAAAACCGATTATGGGTATGATAATATATGAAGCGGTACCTATCATTAGAATTCAATTCCGACTGCGGTCTCTCCAATGCTGTTTGTATACATTTGCAATATTTGTTATTCCATAATTGCATTGTTGGAATTTCTGAAATATTAAAAAAATATTTTGTAGGTACAATTACTTCTTGAATGCATTGTGTCCAAGAAGACGCCGAGACAAGTTGTGGCCAAGGGAATGTGTGGTTCGGAATGTTTTCTGTGAATTGGCATTGCGGCCAAGTTTCTCGATGCTGCATTGATTTCCTAGAAAAAGTACAGTTCTGGCGTTTAAATGGTACAAAAAATTTAATACTCATAGCTGGTGCATTCGGTTTTGGTTCAATGAAGTTTTTTGTTGTATATTTAATAGCAGCCGTTTTTATTTCCAATCGCATTTCATTTCGTCGAGACTTTGTCCAAAAATGTTTAACTTTCAAGGATGATTTGAAAATCCGCCGTCCTATGTGAGGTATTGCTACTGTAGATCTATTTTCTTTTCCTAGTAACTGAAGATTCGTCGTTGCTAATTGTTTGGGCTGATTAGCATGCAAGTATTGAAAATTTTGAAGATGTCTGTAAATCTTGAACGGTGGTCGTTCTATCAATCCAGGAAAACCTGAGTGTAAGCGATGAATTCGAGGATGCTTCTTAGAGCTACTCCTATTTTTTTTGTTCTTCATATGTATAATCCATTCTCTTTTAACATTTTGAGCGAATGATATCAGCAAATAGCTTTTTAACTGACGGATGAGAGTCAATGTATTGTAACCGCTTATATCAAGATTTTCTATAAATGTGTTTACAGTTATGTAATCACTATATTTTGGAAGCTTGCATTTATGAAGCATAGCTGTGTATTTCATTGTAGATTTTGGAACAAAAGACGTAAAGAATTATACTATATATAAGTAAAATAAATCGATATATAACTAATTGTATAAAATCATACACTAAAACCCACCCAAAAAAGCAACAAACTAGTTTCTTACCATCTTCTGTTTCATCATCCCGACGTTTATTGTAACCGTCATTATTGCGACAACGATAACTTTGGTTTTCGCCACCAATTAGTTTACCATCAATTCTTTGAATGTTATCTTCATCACTCCAAGCGGAAGCTTGCTTGCGATTTGGAGCTGCATCATTGTCGCTCCAACTCTTTTCATCTTGGCCATTAGCGGATTGAGCAGTCAAAATTGTCTAAAATAAAAAAAAATTTATCCAAAAGCAAAAGTTGTTTAACTAAATACCCATACCTCATCTTCCCAGTCAGCCATGTTGATAGCAATATTTCCCTAAATGTCAAGAAAATCAGGATAGAAGATATTAAAAAAAAAAACTGTCGGATTGCATTTACAGAAATCATACATCTTAACGCATTTAAATAGAAATCTTAACCATCTTAAATTCTTTCGATATCTTTTTATAATTCATATTCAATTTTTATAATTCATATACAAAAAGCAAAATTTCAGATTCCCCTTGCCTAAGTGGCAAACGGTAAATTAACAGTCCGATAGATAGCGAGCCTGACTTATTGTCACCAATGTGTTGTTGAATTAAGAAATATTAGAATTATATTTAAAAATAATAATAGTAACATTGCATACATATATTCTATTAGCTTATATTTTAGGAATTCATATAATAGATTTATGGATTATAATTTACCGAATTTGTCTGTGACACATTTGCTTTAAATTAATATACTAACCATTTTTCCTTTTTCAAATGGTATTACCATATAATAAGAAAATTTATATCAACTAACTTGATTTTTGGGTTATTTAACTTTTTTTCTGAATTCTTATATATAATATTTTTATTTTATTTAAATATATATAATAATGAGAATAAAATCTTATACAAATTAAAATTTAAAATATACCGCCTTCAAAAATTTGCCGTTCACAATGCTTAGTTAATATGCGCATCAACGAGAATACGTCTAATTACCTATAAATGTCAAAGCATGTGTTGAATTTTCGAAGTATCTATACTATCAGCATGTTTCTTGTGGTCCTGGTGCTTTATGTGTTTGTCTAAGGTACGTATATGGAAATATTCACATGGTACCCCTTTTGGGGAGCATTTAATAGATAGTTATAAAAGCAAGAAAAATAGTGAAGGGCAATTAAAAGAGTAAAACGACGGTAAGTAAATCCATGTAAAATGGTGTAAAGCAAAAATAATGCAAATGGAAATTCTATTCGCAATTTTATTCCAATTTTGTAAGTAAGAATTTAACATATACATTTTTTTTTTTTTTTTTTTTTTTTTTTTTTGCAGTATGGATAACATTGGTAAAAATCGTTATGAACTGTTGTTCATGGAAGATGATGTAAATCAAACATTAGATAATATATCAACAGTCAAGAAGAAGCAAGAGAATTCAACTCAACCAAGAACTACACGAGCACAGCAGCCTCCGAAAAAAGGATATCAGGCTGAAAAGGAAAATAAGCCAGAAGCCCTTAATAAAAATGAAAGCAAAAGAACAAACAGCACAACTTTTGCCAGCACACAAAATAAACTCAATTTAAACAAAAAAAACGGAGCTAACATTGGTCGTAATACCAATGCGAATGGGAACGGAGCAGGAAAGCAACAACAAACCCGTGAATGCAATCAAGGACAGCAGCAGCGCATTGTGAATATTCGTCAATACAATGGAGAACTGCGGGAACAGCGAAATAACCGAAAAAATTTCCGTGAAAATGCAACTGCCGGATTAGAAGCCTCACGTCCTTTCCGCGGAGCAAATGCTGATCGTCCTCCACGCCAACGTAACTTTGAGAGAAGTACCCTCAAACGTGATTTCGATCGTCAATCTGGATCTAATATAACTGGCAAGTAATAATTTTTATTATATATGTACACTGGAGGCATGTCACAATAGAATTATAAAAAAAAAAATATATATATACCATACAGCTATATTTTGAATAATGCTCAATTAGTTTATAAGTTTCAGTAAAGGACTTGCTATATTAAGAAAATTAGCAGACAATCAGAAGAAAGTCGGCTAAATTTCTAGCTTTTTTTTATTTTTTGTTTGACTTCGATCACTAGAAACACAATTACAACTGAGACCAAGTATAACGGTTGCCTTCATTTTCTTTATATTATTGTGAAATCAGGTACACATAAAATAACCTTTCACCCACCTTCCAGTTTTCACCGTTATTTAGTTTTTATTTATATGGAAACATTTTTTTTCTATGGTAGTCTAAAAACTATTGCAGAACTGTAAATATGTGAAGTAAAGTATAAATAAACATAAAATATATTCGTTATATTCGGGGCGCCGAAGATTACAAACTCTTTTCGCAGAACGGGGTTGGTCAGTTAAAAGGAGCGATTTAGGTTTGTATGACACCTATTTAATATAATTCGTTCTGTGCGTTACAAACATCAGAGCAAAATGAATATACTCATTTTTCTGCGAAGAGTATAAAAACATGATTACTTATTGTAATTGTATTTATTTATATTAGACGTTAAGGTAATTGATAAACGTGATGGTTCAGGAATTCACAATTGGGGCTCAACAAAAGAGCAAATTGATGAAATTAATAAAAGCAACGGGGAATTTAATGATAATAATGTCGATGGCAAAGCTGAAGAATCTGGAAATGAACAGCCAAATGCAGTACCAGCTGAAGAAGAAACCAAAGAATTGACTCTTGATGAATGGAAAGCACAGCAGCAACAACGTATTAAGCCCACTTTCAATATACGTAAGGCCGGAGAAGGTTGGTTGTTTTTATATTCGAACATAAATTAAATTCTGTATTTAAAATTATTTATCTATATTAAAGGTGAGGACATATCGCAGTGGAAAAAAATGATAATGTTAAATAATAATAAAAAAAAGGAAAATGAAAGTGAAGAGGAATTAGAATACGATCCTGCCATGTATCCTCAGCGGGTTGGCCGACAGCAGCGAGTTCTAGACATTCAATTCAACTTTAATGATGGCCGCCGTGGAGGGGGAAATTTTGGAAGTCGTCGAGGTCGCATTAGTCAGAGAAATGATAGTATACGTGGACATTGGGTTAACACAAGTTCTACTTCACAAAATGAAATCTTTAACGCTACACCGAGAACGGAAGGTGGTAATCGGAATCCAGCTGATCGACGTGGAATAGGAAACGCCAGTTTTAGTGGTACTCATTGTGTTGGAAAACATGTTGGTGCTGAAAAGCAACATAACACGGCACCTAGAGTCAACGATGAACGTCAATTTCCCACACTGGCTTAAACTTAAAACACTTAATTAACCTCAGTAAAATTAAAAATATTCAATCTTCAAAAAAAATTTGAATTTTTAATTGTAAATCATTAATGCTACACAGAAAACACTGATGCGAAAATAAAAAAAAGCAATATAATTGGGCCACAACCTAATTAAAACGAAAAAAAAAAAAATATAATAATTAAGAAACAATTCCGATCACTTTTTTACTACCTTAAACAAATCGCTGATATTACTGTGCAACAAGCTTATAATTTATAAAACAAACTTTCAAAAATATGGTTTTACCTGTTATAAATAATTTCAAATAAAGAATATATTAGAAAGATAATATTCGAGAAGTTTTGAATAAAATTTTATATTCAATAGTTTTATAATTTTTAAAATACAGAACATTTTATAAGGACTTATAATTTAAAGTAAATGAATACCACATATAAGAAAAAATATGCATAAACTTCGGTAGCCTTGGCGTTAAATTAAAAAAAAAAAATTATTTTGAAAGCTAAAAATCACATACCCGCAATATTCCTACAAACCACACGTTTTAGTGGTGCCTGGCTGTCAGTGACATAGAATAGAATATTTTTCTTAGTGATTGGCCGATTGGTACATTTTTTTTTTTTATTTTATTATCTTTGATACTCCGAAAATACCCTTAAAATATTTCTTAGATCAGGGGATAATTGATATTTTCAGTATCGGCGAAAATAGGTTTTTCGTATTTTATATAGCGAATTTACAATTTTACTACGTAGACGATGAACTTAGAAACAATTTGAAAAAAATAAACTTTCAACATTTTTTGCATTCTATAATTGCAAAATTAAAATATTAAACATTTAAAAAAATCTATTCAGTAAATGGAAAATAGTTTAATGTTGAATTTAAACGTAAAAACGATAATTCTAGAAACCATACTGAAAGAAAATAGCGGCACCTCGAAACCGTTATGTGTGTAAAATACCCTTTTATTTCCATTTATTATATTTTATGCATACCAATATACTCCCCGTTAACAGATTTAATTAAAAGTAGTCACACAAATAGATATTAATACATAAAATATGTCAAAACTAATAATATAAATGGTAAGTTTAATAGAGTGAATACTCACAATGTGACGGATAACAAAAGTGTATATATAGTTTTACGTATTAAGACAAGAACCAGGTTTTATTAATTCTTTTCCTCTGCAGTTCTGAGGTAACTGAATTACGAAAAGCACTGAATATCTCCGAAATATTTCTTTTGCAAACGTCGCGCTCTGCACTCCAGTTCAATTTGAAACCAAATAACAAGGTTCTCAAAAGTAGTTTCCCTTCTATTAATGCTATCGATTTCAGAGATGCTTTCCTTATATTCGATTCTATTAAAATATTATATATTGTAATCGACTCATTGCAGAACTATAAATCACTTATTTCTTATATCATATACAATATTTATCAGTAAGACGAAATATTTAGTTTAGATGAATATCGATTATAATGTTTGGATTTGCTTATTAACAATTTTAAAAATTAGTCATTGACATGAACGTAATGCGTTATTTAATTTTTATGTAAGCTCTTTTCTTCTTGTCTCTGTAAATATTTCTCCGTTTAGCTTAATCGTATACAATTTATTGTTAATACATATATAATGGAATGTATAATTCCCTGTAATGGAATGACGATAGCATATTTTTTTACCTATATTGGAGTGGAATACCACAGGAAAGTTGCGTAATTTATGCGCTTGGTCTTAAATGGAAAGAAAAAGATTCATTCTTAATTAATTCTTTTAATTATCTATTAAATAAGTCAATAAATATTATTATACTATTTTTAATTCGATTATGAGGCATCGTTATGAAATTAACTGTACTTAAGACTACATACAGCTAAAACTTCATATTAATATTCAATAAAACATATTGGAAATATTATTCCGAATTACAATGCGAGAATGAAAATATTTGTATAGTATTGAAAGCCTTGAAAACTAGACGAATCAGCAATATATTTATTTATTTAAATTGTAACTTAGAATTAAATTCTATAGTATATCTATTTAGCCAGAGCAACGAAGGGCTACAGGCTGGTCAATCAGCAATATAGTTGCGTAATATTTATTTAAATTTTTGCAACAAAAGTCCTGTTTGTATGGAAATATTTTCCGTTGCCGACTTTCTTACTAAGTTTCATTCTCATAAGTTATATACATAAAGTATATAAAACCGCATAGTACATAAACTGTAATGTCAGGGACCTCTTTTCGAAGTTTCACTTATGCGTATATCTATTTAAAAACGTTTGTGACGAGCTTAAAAGAGATCAGTCAATATATGTGGGAGTTAGTCCTGAACAGATTTAGGTATGATAGCTTCATGATATAATGGTAAAATCAATATTAAAATATGGTCCGTTAATTTGTCTGAATTAAATAACTATAAACCTCAAATTTAAAAGAGAACGGTTAATAATTGTCGTATATGATAATATAGTGGTACGATCTGGCCAATTCAAATTAGTGTCTCGCCTACATACAAAAAAACAAGTTTAATTACGATAGCCTTTAAACTGACCGAGTAAATCGCATCGAGACAGATGCATCGACAGACGGATATGGATAAATCGTTTTTTTTTTTTTTTTTTTTTTTTTTAATTCTGACCAATGTAGGAGAACCAGAATAGGCTCAACAGAATATTACTGGACAGGAATGATTCTTGCACCAAAAATTTGTTTTTTTTTGGCAGAGCTCTCGTCCCCCTTTATTGGAAATTTTGCTTAAGAGCCCAGTACTTCCTACTCTTTTGAATTTATACTATTTTGCAGTTACAAGGAAATTTGCGCTAAAAATATACCTTTCTATTAATGATTAAGACCGGTCCATAAATACAAGAGTTATCAGCAAACACGTTGTGTAACTCCCTCCTTAACTGTTGCAAGAAAATATAGGTTAGGTTGGGATAGGTTAGATCAATTGCCAACCGAAGGGTTGCTCACACATAGACCAAAATCTGTAGGGAGGCCGGTACCGGAGGTTGCCGAAGTAACTAGTCCTGTGTAGTTAGGGAGTTCTTCGCGCAAACACCATAAGCACGCTGTGTTTTTCTTTACAAACTTCCTCGAGTCTTTGAATAGAAGAGGCTAGGCAGTTGTCTGCAGTCATTATACCCTGTACCTAAAAAGGTACAAGGGTATATTAAGTTTGTGCAAATGTATGTAACATAGAGAAGGAGACGTCGGAGACCCCCCAAAGTTACCCACAATATGATCAGGGTGACTAGAGAAATTGATATAGCCATGTCCGTCCGTCTGTCCGTCCGTCCGTGTGAACGCCTAGATCTTAGAGACTATAAGAGCTAGGATAACCAAACTTGGGATTCGGACTCCTTATGTGTGTACGCTGGTCAAGTTTATTTTTTTTTCTCCCCCCGCCCCCCTCATTATTAACAAAGCCATGTAATTTCTAAACCTTTCGGATTTAAGTATTAGTTGCTTCTGAAAAGTTGTTGTTGTTCGATTGATATCAAGCATGACTAAAATTGGACCATATTTACTCGAGATATAAAAAAAAAAAATTTTGAGGGTCAAGATATTAATTCCCCCTTGCCTAACCTGGAAACTGCCAAATGAGCAGTCCGATAGATGGCGTGCTTGCAATATTGTGAACAATGTGTTTTTGGATTCAAAGGAATATTAAGACCAGAGGTTTTATGTGAATGCTGGCGACCAGGGTTACCACCCAACTAGGGTTGCCACCTAATTTTTTTTAATTCCGTCTACTAGGTACAGGGTATCCCAAACTCGGCCGCGCCCGAGTTTCATGTTCGGCTTCATTTTTATTTGAGCCTGTGGCTATCACCATTTTGATCATTCCTCGCTCACCGATTCTACAGTGTATGTACGGTAAGGAGGAGGATGTTACTCTAAAAAATTAAGGTCCACAAAGTCTCATTCCAATGGTTCGTTGTTATCTAGTTCTCGTTCCTGTTCATATTCGTGTGGCTCACTATATTCGGGAGCTGATACTCCTTCAACCTCATACACGTATTATTCTGCATTTTTAAAGAATTGTTGATCGTCTTCGGTTGTCATATGGAAATTTGCTTGTCTTCTGTCAGTCTTTCGGTTTTGGAGCCGGTATATGTGCCAATTAGGGAAACAATTGTTGCCTGGATGTTTGAGAGTTTGGTTGTACGCTTCTTCTTGGCAAAGGTGGATGTGGTTTGTGAGGACCGTAGCATTTTTTCGAATTGACCTGATTATTATTCGCGTAGTTGGTTCTGAATTTTGGTTTTCTAACTTCTCGCATAACTGGACATCCAATGGTAATTCCTCTGGTTCTCTAGATCCCGAAAGTAAATCGGCGTTGAGGCCTCTAACGAAAGTTTCCAAGGCCTCTCAAAGGACTTAGCAAAAAAAAACCCATGGACTCTCTGCTCATTTCCATGCAGGTAATTTTGTTCAAAATTAACGATAAATGAGTATATACGCATTGGTAGAATTCTGATACTGTCTGGTTGCCCTGTTTGAGGGACGTTATTTGACGTCTCATTTAACTGCGTAATGAGCCGTTAAGCACTTTGAGATACCTGTCCAGTTTAAGGGGGTTTGATATGATTCTGAAACCGAGTCGGCATTTCTTATTCCTGATGACATTAAGTATCCAATAGTACCTAGGTAAGCCGGCATTCGCTGAATAAATTCGCAAAATTTGCTCTACACTCTTTTTTCATGGACTGAATTCTCGTTTTTGTCCTGAAAATTTCCTGAGGAACTTTAATGCATCTGGAATTCTGTCCAGTTCGTTCATGTTATTTGTATTAATGTTTACTGGTTGGACTCATGGGTTCATCCTATCCTCTATCATTCTCTGTATCATTAGACGTATCTCATCCTGCATATCTGCCATACCGATGGGAGGGGTTGGTTTCGCTGCTGGGGTGCAGATGCGTTTAAAATCGGAAGTCTTAGAAGGTTATTTTGGTTAGCCGTTTTTTTCTTTTCATTCACGTATGTGATGTGTGTGTATATTTATCCAAGTACATGTGTATACTTATCCTACTACAACGCGGCCATCCTACGAACTAGATCACCTGATCGTACTTAAATAAAGATATTTACAAGATTGAGCTTGTAAAGTAACATTGCAATATGAGGCTTAAAATTAAAGTTTACATCGGTAGATTAACTTATATATTTATGGGAAAATAAAGAGTTTATTTATTTTTTCATTTGATTCAAAGCAAAATTTTTTTACAAGTACATTGAGTTGGCTTTTATTCAGCCCAAAATATGATTTAAAAAATTTATTTAAATTAATCCCGTCAGGAATGCATGATTTTTTTACAAAAGAAATTGGGCTACCGGAGTCTATGAGGCACTCTGCAATTATAAATAGTTTTGGATTTCTCGTAAAATGAATTTGGAGTAATCTTACATAAGTTTCTGCTTTGTACTGAGGCTTCCTCTGTGAGCATTGCGCTACTCGATGCCCTTCCATACCACAGGCATAACATGTACCTGCGACTCGCTTCGTCTTGCGGCAACCCGTTGTGAAGTGACCCTTGGAATTACAGTTGAAGCATCGAACGTCAGATGTTGCATTCGTGGTACCCTTCACTGTATCCTTGTTTTTCTCCTTCCGTGCTTTTGGTAGGCGTACATCGCAGAAAGCATGTTTCATCTGGTTTACTTTTTTGAATCGTTGAATTCGTGCTTGTTTGCGTAGATCTTCCGATGGTATTCCTTCTATTAGCTGCTCCATCAATTCATCGTCTTCCACCTTCACGACCAGTGCCAGTGCGAACTTCTTTTCAAAATACTCATAAAATCTTTCATTCGTGTCCCATTTCCGTTGCTCAAACGCTCGTCTAGCCTCTAACTTGGACGTTTTGCTCCCAAAAACTGCAACAAGTTGCTCACTAAGGCTGTCAAAGTTCTGGCGAATTCGGTGTGGTTCTGCATGAAGCCAACTTTGAGCATTTCCTTTGAGTTTGGAATTCCTCTCATCTGATTGACCCAAATGCGAGCACACGAATTGCCGTCAAAATCGGGGATTGTTTCTTTCGCGAGAGCTTTCTTTGGCTGGTTGACTAGTTGACTGCGCAATTGTCTCTGCGTTACTGTTGCTACCGCCGCGACCGTTTTCTTTGAAGTCGGGGCCGACGCCGTTGCTGTTCTTTTTAACTGTCTCGTCCTGCTCCTATGCTGCTAGTTGTTGTGCTCGATCGTTTTTTTCTAGGAACATTTGCTGCAGCATTATTCTGTTTGATTTCAACTCTTCTTGTAATTGTTGCACGATTCTGAGAACGTCGATGTGTTTTTTTTTTTTTTTTTTTTTTTTAATTCTCTATTTATTTGGTTCCAAAAGGAATCGTTCAGTCAACTCCTCTGAACTTAACCTAATGAGTATATAAATGGTATATGAGACCAAGTGGTTTCTTAATTATTATTTACAAAAAAAAAAGAAAAAATTTATCTAGTTATTAATTGCTTAACAAATTGTATTATATAATCCTCCGGGTAGGGAGATCGCTGGGGTGTACCCTCTTCAGCCTTCGGAGGGAAATGGGGTTTGCTAGCATGTTTGCCAGTCGGTTCGGGTGGACCTCGAGTCTGTCAGCATAACGGCTGCTGTGGAAATTAATCTGATCCCCAAGAGGGGTAACTTTCAGATCTCTTTCGATCACCTCGTTCGTTACGTACCAGGGGAGCCCAGATGCGTGACGTGCAGCTCTCGACTGGACCACTCGAAGCCTATTGAGCTGGGATTTGGCGGCAGTTCCCCACACTTGGATGGCATAGCTCCAGGTTGGAGCTAGTATGGCTTTGATTAAGAGTGCCTTAGAGCTCGTTTGTAGCTTGCTGGAGTGGAAGAGCCAGTCGAGCTTTTTTAGCTTTGCCAGGGACTTAGATTTGACCGACGTGATGTGGGCCCTCCAGGTCAGTCTCCGATCCATGTGTACACCTAGGTAGCAGTGCGATGTAACATTTCTGATGGAGCTTCCATCGAAGGTCAGACCTGTGCAAGTTCCGGGCCGCAGGGAAAAAGTTACACATGCTGACTTTGAGGAGTTAATGGCCACATTCCATTTGGCAGTCCACTCTTCCATTGCATGCAGCCATTCCTGGACTGCGTTGGAGGCAGTTTGCAGTGAAGAATGGGAGGCCAGCATAGCGGTGTCATCGGCATAAGTGGCCAAGAGCAGTTGAGCCGCGGAAACTTCGGTGTTGTTGGCGGGAGATGGCAAGTCGGCAGTGTACAGGGTGTACAGGAAGGGCCCAAGAACACTTCCCTGTGGAACTCCTGCATGAATCTCTTCCAGGCTGGACCGAGCATCACGCACTGCAACGTCGAACGTCCGATAAGAAATGAAGGATCTCAGGATGGCATAGTAGGGAGCAGGAAGGAGAGCTTTCATCTTGAAAAGCAGGCCCTCATGCCACACCCTGTCAAACGCTTGCTTCACGTCTAGAAAGACGCCGACCGTGTACATTTTGTGCTCGAAGCCATGCGTCACCTGGTTTACCAGTCGATGTACTTGTTCAGGACAGCCATGGGACTTCCTGAAACCAAATTGGTGTCGGGGTAAGTGGTTCACTACTTGCGGCAGTTCCATCAGTCGGGCTAAGAGTATTCTCTCAAAAATCTTGGAGAAAGTTGGCAGCAGGCTGATTGGGCGATATGCATCGATCTGCGTTGGCGGCTTTCCGGCTTTAGGTATCCTGATGATACGTGCACGCTTCCATTGCCTTGGAAAGTGCCCCAGCCTTAGCATGGCATTAAATATCTTTACTAAGGCTAGGACTCCTTTGCGTGGCAGAGACTTCGCAGCACGGTTGTCGATGCCATCGTAGCCAGGGGTTTTCTTGATTTTCAGCGCCTTCAGCTGCATCATGACTTCCTGCGGTGTGGTATGTCTTATGTTTCGAGCCGGTGCAGACGGAGTGTCCAGGAAGTTATTGATGGCTACGCGGTTTGAGTCAACTGTTAGGTTGAAGGGCATGAAGGTGGAGGTCAGGTGCGAAGAAAATGCCCTCGCTTTTTCATCGTCCGTCCTGAGCCAGAGGCCACTGTGACTCAGGACGGGTGTTTGAAACAGCGGCTGTCTCTTGATTCCTCTAGTGAGCCTCCATAACGAAAAGTTGCTGTTGTCATCTGGGCCAGTACCCTCCAGGAGGGTATCCAGATTTTCTCGTCGGGTCCTGGCTAGCAAACGGTGCAGTCTGCTAGTGGTGCTAGAGTATAGCTGTTTGATGCTAGGATCTCCTGTTGCGATGTACCGTCTCCTGAGGCGCCTTTTGTGGGAAAGCAGCTCCCTAGCCTCCAAGCTCAGGATGGGAGCCCTCCTAGCGGTCATGTGACGAGCTTGGTGTGGGGGAGGTGTGGCCCTCCGTGCTGCTTCCGCGATTGTAGCTGCGAGGTAATCTACATACGCTTCCAGACTATTGCAGTTGTAAATGGGGATGTTGAGATCTACTGTGGCCTCGATGTGCTCCTTGAAGGCCACAATATTTGCAGTAGGTGATAGCATTTTTGTGACACCTTTGAATAGCTGGGCGTCTTCATCCAGCTCAAACAGCAGGGGGAAGTGATCAGATGAAAGTTCTGTCAGTGTTTGGACGTTGATTTCTTGTTGTCTGAATCCTTTGGAGATCCCGAAATCGATTGCACTTGGAGTGGCACTTGCCCGAAAGGGATAGCAAGTAGCTTCTCCAGTTGCAACGATGTCGATACCCTCAGCCGCAAGAGCAGAGAACAGCACCCTGCCTCTAGTGCACATCCTGTAGTTACCCCACCATCTGTGCTTTGCGTTCCAATCACCTGCCGCAAGGAACTTTGTACCAAATTGAGCGATGATCAGCTCAACGTCAGCCTCCGTCCCCCTGCTTGCCGTCAGCTGAATAACTGCTGCCTGGATGTGATTTTCCGACAGGGTGGAGAAAGGCTGATGGGAGATGAGTGATCTGATAAGGATCGCCGCACCTCCGCGTTTGCTGTCATCCGGGTGGTTGGCAGTGTGGAGGGTAAAGCCAGGAACTCTGAAGGTGGACCGGGAAACGAAATGGGTTTCCGGCAGCAGAAGGATGTCAATTTCGTGAAGCTCGATGAAGGCGAGAATCTCATTGGTCATCGAGGAGGCTCCATTGGCATTCCAAGCTGCTATCTTAAGAGGACCCATTTTGAGCAGCAGAAGGGAAGGTGCGAGTTTGCAGGAGCAGTTGCATTAGCGATTCAACTAGTGACATCATCCTGTCAAGCCTAGTAAACAGCTGCTCCAGCATGGATTCTAGGTTGACGCTTGCATGAGGGACAGTATCGGCAGGCTTGGCGACGGGCTGACTTCCTCTGACAATATTCGCAAATGAAGGCTTTCCAGAAATGTGGGCTGGTGGACTGGGTTGGAGTGCTCCTCTTGCAGGACCAGAAACAGGGGGTTCATTGACCTTCCGTTGATGTTTGCGGTTAGAAGCCTCTAGCAGGTACTTTTTGCAACCTTTAAAGTTGGCTGCATGGGGGCCGCCACAGTGAAAGCAGAGTCTGGCCTCGTCCTGTTCCAGCTTACACTCTGCAGTGGGGTGATTGTCTCCGCATTCTCTGCATATATAGTGCCGAGAGCAATATGCCTTGGTATGACCATAGCCTTGGCACCTGTGGCATTGTATCGGCTCAGGTTGCTTACGGGGTTTCTCCCATGTTACCCTGTGCCTGCAGACAACCGGTATGGTCTTTACTAGTTTGTTGTTCTCCGCCTTTTTGAGGTCGATGAACCTCATATTAAAAGGAAGAGAGGTTGCCTTGTTGCGCGGGGTATAAATCCGTACAACGTTGTGTCCTTCGTTCTGGAGGGTTGCGATGATATCTTCCGATGGGACTCCGTGATGAATATTGCGCATGACTATTTTGTAGGGTCGGTCCTCCGGTAGCTGATGGTGATGAAATAGGGATCCTTTGTCGAGAAAGTGCCGGGCCACTAGCCTGTAGCTATCGGAGGTGTTGCACTGAACAGCGCAGTCTCCTGAATTTAGGGCCTTGATTGTATAGGAGTCTCCCACAAGGGCGTCCAGCTCGCTGCGAAATGCTGTGAAGTTCACCACATTGGGAAACATCATTCTAGGCACCTTAGAGTGACGACTTGATTTCGGGGCGGCTGGTACTGTTTGGTGAGCACCTTTCAGCTGTTGTTTTGGTCCTGCTTTCCTTGCGGCACGGTTGTGGGCGGTTTTCGAGGAGCATGGCTCGTCGTCGTCACTCGAAGATATCTCGCCCAGGACCATATTTTCCTCGTCGCTTAGGGCTTGGAAGCGATTGGCAGAGATTTTTGCCGGCTTATCAGATGCCACCCTTTTTACCATTTTAGGGGAGAGGACTGCGCCTGCTATCTTTTTGTTTCCTCCATATCTTGATTTAAAGGAGACATCCTGCCAGCCGGTGGTAGATTGAGGCTTCGCGATTGAGCTGACAGATGCAATGTTGTGATTTGTACTGGCAGCAGTAGAGCATACGTTGCCACTCAAGGAGGAGGTGAAGATGTACGCGGATGAGATAGTCGAACTGGTGGAGGTCAGTGTGAAGGTCGTACTGCAGTAGGTGTTTGAAATACTGGTAGTAGCGAAGGCTGGATCTTCACTTAGCCAGCTCTTCTTCATTCTTCTCTTCTGGGCCCGCGCCAGCAATTAGTTTCATCGACTCATAATCGATGGATTTTTGCTGTGGGCCGTTATTCATTTTCAAAAAATAAATAAAAAAAAAATGCTTAGCGACGACTCGAACCAGCTAGAAGCTTAAAGTTCTAGCGGCAGAGTATCAAAGACACAATCCAGATGGAGCTTAGAGATCACGCCTTGCAAGTAGTGGTGTACCATGGACACGAACCAGCCAGGGCTTAAAGCTCTTACAGCTTAAAGCACTCACAGCTGATCGCCTCGTGGAGTTTTTCAGTGAGGCTTGTGCCAGCCTCACCGAGTAAAGAAAATAATCGACGCTGGCTAGTAAAAGTCGCCACACTTTCACCTGCCAACACTTAATTTGATTATGTTATCGTTTATTACACTCCGTGCCACAGTCGTGGACTTGACCGTAAGTTTGTTAAGCTAAACTGTGTTACTGCACCAAAAACGCGTCCGGCTTATCGCAACTGCGAAGTGCAATTGTCGATTTGTTGCGACGCGGCTGACTGGCGCCTGGAATCCGCACTCTGAATTTCATCATCTTGTGAAATTTCGAACGTTGCACTCTCGTTACCCGCTTGCGACGACCCACCATGCATTTCTGCAGGTGGCTGTTTCCACTAACTGGATCTCATCGACATGGTCTGATCCCGGAGCATCACCAAGTTCGCTTAATGGGATCTCTAGAAGGCGAGCCATTAATTTCGTTTTTGACACAGTTGTGGGTAACTTGTGGACTGTTAGCCACTTTTTTAATTGTATGACCGTAAATTTGTTAAGATCGACACACTCCATGACGTGAACTCGGACACTTCTGAATTTGTAGAAGAGTAGAGTGTCCCACCGAATAATAACTACGCACTTCCGTTACCGAACCGGCACGTCTTTCCTTTATTATTTCTCTACAACGATTGATCTCTTTATTTCTAACAATGTACAACAAAGCTTACATGACTAATGTTCGTGGCTACGAGAGCAAGCTCTCTCTCAGCCTCTGTCTCACATCACATACGTGATGTGTGTGAGTATACTTCTCCTACTACATGTGTATACTTATCCTACTACAATTGGTAAGAATGAAAAACAAAAAAATGGTATTATAGTTTTTGGTTGCCTTGTAGAATGATGATGATCTGTATAAGAATGTCAAAAAAAATATTTCTGGCATTCTTCTTGAATTTATTATTATTTATCTGAATTGAATTTTCGTAGATATTATTATCTGGACAAATAATTATGAAAATGCTTGATTTTGTTTTTCTTATGTAATTTCAAACTTGACTTTTTTTAATTTGTTTCATAGATTTTATTCTTTTTGTTTTTGCTTTAGTTTTCATTATACCCTGTACCTTACAAGGTACAAGGGTATATTAAGTTTGTGCAAATGTATGTAACATAGAGAAGAAGACGTCGGAGACCCCCAAAGTTACCCACAATATGATCAGGGTGACTAGAGAAATTGATATAGCCATGTCCATCCGTCTGACCGTTTGTCCGTCCGTCCGTCCGTCTGTCCGTGTGAACGCCTAGATCTTAGAGACTATAAGAGCTGGGATAACCAAACTTGGGCTTAGCACTCCATATGTGTGTACGCTGGTCAAGTTTATTTTTTTTCTCCCCCCGCCTCCCCTTCCACCACCTCACTCTTTCAAACCCGTATAATTTCTTAAGCTTTAAGATTTAAGTATAAGGTGCCTCTAAAAGTTATTAGAAATCTAAAAATCTTTCGATTGATATCAAATGTGACTAAAATCGGACCATATTTAGACGAGATATACAAAAAACAAATTTTGAGGGTCAAGATATTAATTCCCCCTTGCCTAACCTGCATACTGCCAAATGAGCAGTCCGATAGATGGTGAACAATTTGTTGTTGGATTCAAAGGAATATTAAGACTAGAGGTTTTATGTGAATGTAGGCGACCAGGGCTACCACCCGACTAGGGTTGACACCTTTTCTTTTTTAATTCCGTCTACTAGGTACAGGGTATCCCAAACTCGGCCGCGCCCGAGTTTGACGTTCGGCTTCATTTCTTCTAAGATAGAGCAAGTAATTCGTTACTGCTTTGTTGCCTTCTTTGGACATGGCTTAAGAGAATTTGCAGTCTGATGTGGCAGCGCATCAACGATTTGCTGCAATTATTGCATTCCGGTGCACTGCGCGTTGGGAGATCGGTACATCCTCCAATGGGGATCTCCGACCTTATGCTCACCTATTGGCCAAACTGTCTGCCATCTCGTTAGTCTCATGCGAGTTTCCTTTAGACTTTGCACATTTGGAGGCCAGCCAGTGTAACTGTAGTGCATTGATGGATTCCTGACTGTAAACAATAAAATTTACTCGCCTTTTTGGGGTGCTCATCAGTAGAGACGCTCTGCGGCCTTCCAAATTTCAAAGATTTCCGCTTGAAAAATGCTGCAGGGATCTGGGAGCTTGAAGGACATGCTCAGGGGCGCGTCACGGTAATATACTGCCGCTCCCCGTCCATCACATTGTCTTTATCGCCATAAGCCGCACCTGAATGTTGACTGGGTTGACACTCATATGGTTTGCAGTTTGGCGTAGTTTGGTGTTGTTCTGAGTGGCCCTATGATGGATAATATTGCATGTTTTTGGATCTTTTCCATTACTTTGAGGTATGTGGTCACATCTGTTGTTTGCCACCACACCATTACTCCGTAGAACGGCATGGGTATTACAGCCTAGATGTGTTAGTTTGGCCGAAAGGTCCCAGGTGCTACTCAGCATCTTTTGCGATACATATAGGTAGCCTTTTTACCCGCTCCTCAACATTGCACTTTCAACTCAGCTTGTGATCGATAACTGTTCCTAGGTAATTGATCCTATTCTTCGGTATCAGGGAAATTTCCTTAATCTATGGTGGCGTCCATCGAGTTACCTTGAATCTCTTTGTGCAATGAATGAGGTCCTTCTTGTTCACGCTAATACTGATCCCTGATTTCTTTGCCATGACAGAGTTGACACGTTGTTGAATGGTCCTCCGATATCTAAAAAAGCACCTAGAGCATAGTCTCGGTTGTATGGAGCCTTTTCCATGGGTTCGATTAGGGACTCAAAACGTGATTTTCAGTAAGAAAGATGTAAGACTAATAGGAAGTTCTTTGGCTGGATGTGACTATATTTGCCCGCTTTGGGTATGAATATTACCTTGCAGCTCTCCAGTCCTTCGGGATTTAGCCATACCTTACATATCCTACGTAGATTGACTGCAACCACAGAAAGATAAGATCCCCAGCTTTCTGAAGCATAGCCAGGATGATGCCATTAATACCTTGGTACTTGAAGCTCTCAAATGAGCTAATGGCCCAGCGTAAGGGTAAGCACATCGTTGGTTATTTCTTATAGGTCGTTGACCGTCTCGATATGTTTTCAGTCCACCGCTCTTCATTCGCTTTGAGTTGGCTTTAAATGGTTTGCTCTCTCGCGAGTAGCTTTCTTAGCCTGACGGTTTCGGTAGTCTGCTCTAAGGACGAGCCGAGGGATCCTCAGGAGTCCCTTTTGGTTTTTCGAATGAGTTTTTTGAAATCTCGAAGTCTGTGCTCGTACTCAATGCTTACAGTTACGGAGTCCACCAGGGTTCCTGAAAAGTTTTCTTACGATTTTACATTAGAACTTCACTCGGAATTGGATGACAGATACCTTGTTGCCCGAACTTGTCATAGAGCTCCAACGTGCTAGCTGAAGCGTGCTTGTGTTTTCGTTATTCGGGTGTCGCTCCTTGAGGCGAAGGTACTGAAACATGTACCACATGCGTCTGGAAGCGTCTATAGATATAATTGACAAGAATGTAGAAACATCTAAGGACAAGTCAACCGAGCAGCTGTGAGGCCTGTCGGGAAGTTACTCGGAGGTTTTACCTGCAGCGTTCAAATCCCGGCGAGATGTTGTTAGAAATTTCTACTGGCTTCTAGAAGCTTTTACAAAGTTCGAGCTCGGGTTAACACCTATATAAAGACCGAAAAACAGTCCTTAGTTCTTTTGGGTCTGACCTTATTAGAGGTACCGGCATTCTCAGGGATAGGAGAGTCGTTTTCCGAGTCTTCCTAAGCTCTTGCTGAGGGCTTCAAAGGGGTAAACAAGTACTTGTTTCCAGACTGGCAACTGTATTTGTTTTCAGACTGTAACCTGATCGTACATAGCAAGGTGTAATATCTTATGTAAATTCTAAAATATATTTCACCAAATTACCTGTGGATAAATTTAAGTTTTCTTATTCCAGAGAGATTGCATATTTTAAAATTAGCCTTCCTCTTGCTTCGTCGATGTTATTTATTGTGAAGTTTTTATCCAGAGCATGTCGTAGTGAACGAGATTATGCGGAAGAAAAACAAACTGCATCGGGTTACCCCGATCTATCCGTCTCTCTAAAAAAAAAAAATAGATCTATACTCAATAGATTATTTCTTAGTACCTTTGATTTTAATCGTTGTATAGTAGTATTCACCGAAAGTTTACGCCTGACATTTCAGATTCCGAAGTGTTAGGTAATAACTTTTATTATTTTTAGATGTGAGCGTGTGGCTGGTTTTGGAGGCGGCGTTCTTATTGCTTTTAATTCAAGCCCCTCCTTTCGGAAAATACTTCCACTAAACATGTAGTTATTGAATTTGTTTGTGTAAAAATTAACTTGAATGATATTTCTCTATTTTTGTTGTTTTGGCCGATTTCAATCTCCCAGAAATATGTTGGTCCAATATTCCTTATTCCAATTCGGTATTACCCAGTAATAGTCACGACTTTATTGATGGTATGCTTGAATTGTCACTATCCCACTATCCTGAGGACCCTTATCATCCTTCAATTGGTTTATCAATTGACTTTCCTTGTCGAAAAAAAAATTGTCTGCTTGTCCGTCTATTTCCTCATACTGTTTCCAAAAAACTAATTTTCGAAAATTAAATGAGCTTATTAATGACTTCGACTGGTCAAACTTGTACATGTCTAAGAATCTTGACATCGCAATATATTTATTTTATAATGCACTAAATTCTTTTTTTACACAATGTGTCCCCATTTCTTGTCATAGTAACACGAATGGACCTATGTGGTACTCACCTAAGCTAATGAATTTAAAAAATGTTAAGCTTAGGTTGTTCAAAAAGTTCAAAGTATCCGGGAATCCTAGTGACCTCTCCCGTTATTTTTTTGCTCGATCCCAATTTTCGGTGTATAGCACACTATGCTATAAGTCCTACCTTTCACGCTGTAAAATTCAATTTCGCCGTAACCCCAAACAATTCTTTAATTTCGTCAATTCAAAGCGTAATACCTCTATTTTTCCTTCTTCCTTATCTTTCATGGATAAGAAAGCAAATACTGACCAGTCTATTGCTAATCTTTTTGGTACCTTTTTCCAATCTACCTATTCGACGTCAAATTTTAATTTGGATCAGCACTATCCCTTTGACCTTTCTCGGTCAAATAATATATACTCTCCTTTAATTACAGAAATTCAGTTGCTTAATGAACTTATGCTAATCAAACCAGTTTTTTCCCCGGGACCGGATGGGGTTCCTAGCTGCGTATTAAGGCATTGTGCTGAATCTCTGTGCAAGCCCATTCTTAAACTTTTTAACTTATCAATCAGTCTCTCTTCTCTCCCTGCTATTTGGAAGGCGTCTTTTATTATTCCTCTCCATAAAAAAGGTAGCAAATCTGATGCTCAAAACTATAGAGGCATATCGAAACTTTCAGCTATTCCTAAGATTTTTGAGAGACTTTTAAATTCTCATCTTCAACATTTATGTAAGTCTGTAAGTCATTTCTCCCTGCCAGCATGGATTTGTAAAACAAAGGTCGACCATGACTAATCTCCTAGAATTTTTAAATTAATTAAAGGTTTTAAAAAGAAATCCCAGACTGATGTAATTTACACAGATTTTAGCAAGGCTTTTGATTCTGTTAAACATTCCTTGCTTTTATATAAACTAAACATAATAGGTTTTCCATCTAACCTTTTTGCCTGGATAAGGGATTCTCTAACTTCAAGAACTCAAAGAGTTCTTTTTAAGAATTCATTATCTAACAGTATAACTGTGTCGTCCGGGGTTCCTCAAGGCAGTCACCTTGGTCCCCTTTTATTTACTCTTTCTATAAATGATCTTCCGGAGGGTATGGGCCTGCATGAATAGGGCAAAGGTGCTGATTGCACTCAACATGGCGAGATGCCAGCACCGATCCCTATAGCGTGTAGGTCAAGTTGACATACAGCCTCCACGCGGCACCCTCTGGATAGCCTCCTGACAACCGTTTGGGGGTTAACCAATGTATGCAGCCACTGCTCTAGGCAAGAGCAACCCGACCAAGGTGACGGTTATGCGGAGGGCTAACGACCCGCCCATGTAAAAAAAAAAGTACTGTTATGGAAGCGCTAATCGAAGCCTCGGATACAAATAACCAACGGCGACGACAATACGGCACGAAAAAGGACAACGATCTACGAGTATGCTCCTGGAATGTGAGAACTCTCTACACTCCTGGGGCTACTCACCAACTGGAAAATATCCTCACGCAGTATAAAGCGGATATTACTGCGATCCAGGAAATACGCTGGATAGGACAGGGAAAAATAAAATGGAAAGAATGCGACATTTATTACAGTTGCCACAAAAGGATGCACTTATTGAGATGCGGATTCGTCGTGGGAAAACGGCTGAGGTCGAAGGTAATCGACTTTAAGCCAATAAGCGATCGCCTAGCTGTGATCCGCATTCAAGGCAGATTCTATAACATAAGCCTCATTTGTGCACACGCCCCTACCGATGACGCTGAAGAGCCCATCAAAGAGGAGTTCTACGACCTCTTGGACAACGCCTACGGAGCCTGTCCAGAGTACGACGTCAAAATCGTGCTCGGGGACTTCAACGCCAAAATCGGTAAAGAAAACATCTTCGGAGGAGTAGTCGGAAAGCACAGCATCCACGACACAACAACAGACAACGGCTTTCGACTTACGGATTTTGCGACAGCTCATAATACGGTGATAAGCAGCACAAGATTCCCTCGCAAACGCACACAGCAACCTGGCAGTCTCCGGATGGTCGAACCGCCAACCAAATCGATCACGTGCTCATTGACGCAAGGCATGCATCAAATATCCTGGATGTGCGAACATTCAGAAGCGCAAACGTTGACTCTGACCACTTTCTGATCCCAGCGAGATTCAGAGCCCGATTGACCAATGTGCGAATGCTGCACCAGCCCACCAAAAGGAGTTTCAACATTGGACGCCTGAGCACCCCCGAGATCGCCAGAGACTACAAGGAGCGTCTGAGCGAACGACTCGCGAGTATGCCTACGTCGGACACAAACGTCAACAGCATGTGGCTCCATTGCCGCTCTGCCATCCAAGAAGTAGCCGAAACCACGATGGGTTACCAATCAGCCCCGACTAAAAACCCGTGGTATGATGACGAGTGTGAACGGAAGAAAAGAGCAACCGATGAGGCGTACCAAAAGGCGCTGCAAAGGAAAACAAGGTCAGCACGTGAGGAATACCGAGCCAGAAGAAGGGAGGAAAAAAATACGCTGCGGCGAAAAAAGAGAGCTTTCGCAGCCTCCCAGCTCAAAAATATCGAAGAGGCCAGGGACAAAAATCAGATAAGAACATTTTATAAGAAAGCCAAAAGTCTTGCGGCGGGCTTTAAACATGGCAACCAGGCTCTTCGAAATTGAGAGAATGACCTTGTCACCGACCCGCAGGGCATAGTGGATATTAAGCAGCATTTCCAGCAGCTGCTTAACGAGCATGAAGAAGAGAGAGTGGTAGTGGACGAAGAGAACCCACCTCCGGCCTATGAAGTCGTCCCCCGTCCCAGCATTGAAGAAATCGGAATACCTGTCAAAAAGCTGAAAAACAACAAGGCCTCAGGCTCAGATGGGATTCCATCAGAGCTCTTCAAAGCTGGAGGCGATGTTCTGGTAGGGAGCATGCACCAGATCATTTGTAGAATCTGGGAGGACGAATGCATGCCCGATGACTGGAATACCAGCTCTATTTGCCCCATCCACAAAAAAGGCGATCCTACCTCCTGCAAGAACTACCGAGGTATATCCCTGCTCAATGTCGCCTACAAGATCCTATCCAGCATACTATGTGAGCGTCTAAAGCCTTTTTGCACCGCGCTAATCGGCAGGTATCAGTGCGGCTTTCGACCTGGCAAATCGACGATAGACCAAAGCTTCACATTAAGGCAAATCCTGGAAAAGACCAGCGAGTTTCAGGTCGATACTCACCACCTTTTCATCGACTTCAAAGCCGCATATGACAGCATTCACCGCAGGAAACTGTTTAGTGCGATGGCCGAATTCAGGATCCCGGCAAAACTGATCCGGCTGTGTCGAGCCACGCTCAACAATACTCGATGCACCGTGCAGTTCGGCTCAAGAACCTCGGAGCCATTTGAAACATGCACCGGATTTCGGCAAGGAGACGCGCTGTCATGCGATTTTTTCAATCTCGTGCTGGAGTAAATAGTGCGACGGGCTAACATCAACACGGAAGGCACTATCTTCCACAAGTCGGTCCAGCTGCTGGACTACGCTGATGACATTGATATCATTGCACGTTCCCAGCGAGCCATTGTGGAAGCTTTTACCGCGATTGAGGAGCATGCCAAACGAGCTGGTCTTAAAATCAATGAGGATAAAACCAAATATATGCTGTCGACGAAGAAAGAATCCGTCACCCACCGCCTAGGACAAAATGTGACCATCGACAGCTACAACTTCGAGGTAGTTAAGGAGTTCGTGTACCTCGGGGCGAACGTAAACTCTACGAACGACATCTTAGTAGAGATCCGTCGTAGAATTATCCTCGGCAACCGCTGCTACTTCGGTTTGTCTAAACAACTAGGGTCCAAACTCCTATCCCGAAGAACTAAGGTCATGCTTTACAAGACCCTTATCCTGCCAGTCCTACTATATGCAGCTGAAAGTTGGACGATAAGCAGGACAGCAGAGCAGATCCTTGGCTCCTTCGAGAGAAAAATTTTACGACGTATTTTCGGTCCAGTTTGCGAGGAGACCGAATGGAGGAGAAGACACAAGCACGAACTCTACGAGCTGTACAAAGATGTGGATATAGTCCGGAAGGCAAAAACCTTTCGACTACAGTGGCTCGGCCACATCGAGCGCATGGACACAAACGCTCCAGCTAAAAGGGTTTTCGAATCCGATCCTCCTGGTTCGAGGAGAAGAGGGAGACCGAATCTCCGGTACAGAGACCAAGCAATCGTGGACGCAAGACAGCTTGGCCTTCCGAACTGGAAGCAGCATGCCCAGGACCGTCAACGTTGGAAGGCAGCACTAGCGCAGGCACAGACCCTTCAAGGGCCGCATGCCTAATAAGTAAGTAAGTAAGTATAAATGATCTTCCATCAGTCATATCACACCCTCGTGTTTTTATGTATGCCGATGACGTTAAATTGTGTTTTTCTTACAGGGATATGGAATCTCACATTAATCTGAAAACTGATTTAAGTGCTTTTGATTCGTGGTGCCATTTCAATTTGCTAAATTTAAATGCTTCTAAGTGCAAGATTTTGACCTTCTGTCGGGGCACTCCACTCTTGGCCTCCTATCATCTTAATCAAAATGCTCTTCAACGTATAAGCTCAGTAAATGATTTAGGGATTTTACTTGATTCTAAATTAAAATTTCATAGTCACATTTTATTTTTATCAATAAAGCCATGGGAGTTCTTGGATTTGTGAAGAGATGGTCTAAAGAATTCGATGACCCTTATACGACCAAGATTTTATAAGTGGTTCTTGTTCGCCCAATTTTAGAATAGAAAACGCATGAACGTTTGGTGCCCTCAATATAAGGCGCATCCAAATCGTATTGAGTCCGATCAAAAAAAAAATTTTGCTTCTTGCTCTTGGAATTCGGAATTAACCCTTCCCTCGTACTCTAGTAGGCTACAACTTATAGATTTGGCGTCCCTAATAAGCCGTAGAACCCTTCTTAATACTCATTTTATGCATAAATTAATAAACGGTATGGTTGACTCTCCTGAGTTGATTAGCCGAATGAATTTCGCAGTTCCTTTTAGACCTCTGCGAACCTTTATTCCTTTTCTTAGTCTGTCCAGCCACATCTAATTATTTAATGCATGAGTCTTTTTTAATTTTATGTAAAGACTATAATAGTTTGTACCACTTAGTTTGCTTCTCTTTTAGTATACAATCAATCAAAACTAATATATTATTGCACCTTCGTTTAAATCCTTCTCTTCCTTAGTAGAATACTTGATTGTCTACTTTATTTCTTTTCCTTAATAATAAAAAAAAATTATGATTCAATTATGTATTTTTTTTCGCGAATCGTGTCACGTGACTCTGCCCCACGGTCGGTTGGGCTTCCGTTTGGTTTCGTTGGGCCACTTGATCGTACTATTCTTTGTACGTCTACGTCCATTAAAAAAAAAAAAAAAGGAATATCTAAAAATAGATATAATACCAGCTATCTCAGTGTCCTTCACGTCATTTAGTCCGTTTTAGTCACCAAGATAGATTTTAGCCTGTATTTTTACGGCAACACACCAAAATCCGACCAATCAAATCCACTTGGTGCTTTCCGTAACACACCAATACACAACCTTCTCTTTGAAGCCAATATGATGACCCTAGAACAACGAATCAAATTCAAATCCACTGCCAAACTATTGAAACCAATTCCCACATCCACAAACTCCCCCCTAAAAACTACCCTCCAGTCTGCCTTGGCAAAATATCCTCTACTCCTCCAGCAGTATACCTCAAAAAATGTATGGAACTAAAATATACCCACACACTACAAATTTATTTACACAGACGTCTCAAAAATAAACAAAGCAATTGTTGATTAATAATAAGGCAAACGTATTTTGTTAATGTTTATTCAAATAATAATGTGTTGTGCGTTTCAATTTTGTGTTTTGTCCCTACCGATCTTCAACAACGACTGACTCTACTCGTCACATTATAAAATTATCGATAATTTAGCTTTCATAGCTATGGTCACACTTGAATATACCCTATATATGGTAACACTTAAAAACTACGTTACAAATTTAAACTTATGCAAATCTTTACATCCCCCCTCCAGGTGAATCACTAAGGGATTCACAATCAAATTTCAATATAATTAGTTTTGCTACGGGTCGGCGTATGATGCTATTTTCAGTTTTGACGTCGACACTTCGTATTTGACCGTCCTTTGCTGTATACTTCCTTACGACTCGACCTCGTTTCCATTTCTCTCTAGGTGTTGTTTCATCTATAACGAGGACCAAATCATTCAACTGTATAGGCTCAGAATTTTGCGTCCATTTCCTGCGACGAATAAGCTGTGGAAGATAAGTAATGATCCATTGCTTCCACAAACGATTCTTCAACTCTTGTGCAATGCGCCATTGTTTGCGTAGACATATTTTGTTTTGAGGAACAGCTGGTGTCTGCGTCGTATTCGGACACCCTAATAGGAAGTGGTTTGGTGTCAACGGTTTGTCGTCTTCAAACTTTATGGGTACCTCCGTTAATAGCCGTGAATTTACTATATTTTCCGCCTCGATAAGAGCTGACCGAAGTGTTTCCAATCGTGGGGTCATGTCACGCAAAGTTTTCCCAAGCAACAATTTAACCACCCTGATGTGACGATCCCAGCATCCTCCAGCGTTGGGTTGTGATAGACAATTAAACAGCCATTTAAACCTTTGACGAGGGGCCTCCTATAGTAGTAAGTCAAAATTAAAAAGTCCATCCAGATGTGACAGCTCCTTCTGCGCTCCAATGAAATTGGTGCCATTATCACTTCTGACCACAGTCGGCACACCCCGACGGTTAACGAAGTTTCGTAAGGAGAATAAAAAGGCATCAGTTGATAAATTTTCTACAATTTCTAAATGTATGGCTCGAACGGTCAGGCATGTGAAAATCGCAACCCAGCGTTTTTCCTGACGACGTCCGATGCAGATATTCAATGGTCCAAACAGATCCACCCCGCAGTATGTAAATGGTCTTACATATGGTGTCACTCTGTCAATCGGGAGTTGACCCATCAATGGTTGTATGGGTTGACTTCTGTCTACAATACAGGTGGGGCATCTGCGCTGCATACGTTTTAGCAGCGTTTTAATATCTGGAATCCAGTACCTTTGTCGACATTCATTGATTATTACTGCTGTATTCTTATGATGATACTTGGTGTCTTCGTGCACAAAAAGGCAGATATGTGGCTTCGTCAATTCTGCCCGCTAAGCGTATCAAACCATCTGTCTCAATGTATGGCGACAGTCCATATATCGAACTTCCCTTGGGCAATTTCTTCTCTTCCGTTAACATGGCAATTTCCATGTAGAATGTTTCCTGCTGTACCATCCAAAACAGCCAATCCTCCGCTTCTGATATTTCATCTCCTCCAATTGGACCAATTAATTTGTTCGCTCCTTCGCGCTTCATCGAACACACGAAATTCTTCTGTGCTCGCAACACCCATGCCGTGACTCGCATCAACCTGATAAGAGATGAAAACTTTACTATATTGATAACCTGTGTACTTACATGACAATTTAAAACGGTCTTGACACTGATTTCTTCTTCCAGAGGGCCAGTAATTTTTGGCAGAGCTAATTGTGGCCAGTTGTGTTCTTCCAGTTTTAAGAACACAGGTCCAGTAAGCCAAATGCTACTACTGTTGATTGGTGGAGCCTTCGTCTGGCGCGTGACGACATCGGCTGGATTTTCCATTGTAGGCACCCATTTCCACTGCTTGGGTTCAGTTTTGGACAATATTTCGGCTATTCGATGTGCGACATATGGCTTCAATTTTCTTTTTTCGGATTTGATCCATTGCAATACGGTTTTGGAATCGCTCCACAAACAGGTTTCAGTCGTCTCAACGTATAGGTGCTTACGTAATAGACTTTTTACTCGCACCCCCAAGATCGCAGCTTGCAACTCTAATCGGGGAATGGACAAAATCTTGACCGGCGCAAGTCGTGTTTTTCCCATTACAAATACCACATCAATTCCGGCTCTATGTATTATTCGAAGGTAAGCCACCCCAGCGAAGGCTTCCTGGCTTGCATCGACAAATATATGTAATTCGACCTGTTTATTCCGACTAAAATGGGGCGAATACCAGCGAGGCACATGGAAATTGTCCATTTCCCGAAGTGCTGTCCACCAGCAATTCCATTCTTTCTGCAATTCCATGGGCAAGGCATCATCCCAATTCATATGATAACTCCAAGTCTTTTGGGTGAGAATTCTGCCATAAACGTCAAAATCAGCTATCAATCCAAACGGGTCGTAAACGGCCATAATTATTCCAAGCAACTCCCTTTTGGTAGGTACACGTTTACTCTGTATTACCTCGACTGGTATTCGATGAAATTTGGTCCTAAACTGAAATGTATCCTCCGTGTTCCAGTACATGCCCAATATTTTATCATGGTTACTCTGAACCTCTAGGTCAATCCCTTTACTATACCCTGGCAATCCGTTCATATTTTGTTGTATCATTGTCGAATTGGAAACAAACTTTCTTAGTTCAAAACCTGCATTACTATGGATATGAACAACCTCTTGACAGATCCGCAAAGCCTTGTCCTCACTATCAAAGCTAATGACCATGTCATCGACATAGTGATGTTCAAGTACTGGACTTGAAGAATCTCCGTCAACTGACGCGGCTGCGTCGAAAACTATTCTCAGCTTCTCAGGCTTATATACCGTTTGGACTCCGAAATGTGGTAGATACCATGTCTTGCTTGAAACATTACGGATTTCGTTGTCGTGCAATAGTCTTGCATATCCCTTTTCTAAATACTTTCTTATCTCTACCTTATTTTTTTCTGGAAATTCTAAATTACTTTTCATTTTCCTTTCTATATTTAGCAGCCGTCTTTCTGCCATGCTATAACTATTGGGCAAATTTACATTATCCTTCCATAACAGCCCGATCTGAAAATACCCTTTACCTTGTACAGTGGTTTTTTGTAGAATTTCGTTTGCCCGTGTATCCTCGGCAGACTCAAGTAAAGGCAAGTTATTCATCCCAAAATTTTCATTGCAAAAGTATTCTTTCACCAACTCGTGAAGATCATAATTTTTAACATTTAAGCCCACAAATTTCGAAACACTATTCCCGGATGACCCATACGCCAGCCATCCCAGCTTTGTTTGGATTACGATTGGTTCTGTTATCCCGTTTCCCACAGTCTCGATTGATTTTCCCAAATGGGCATTATCGAGTCCAATTAATATGGTTGGTCTGGCATTCTTATACTCTTCGACAGGAGTGTCTGTCAGTCCTGCCAATTGACCCTTACTTAAAGATTGAAATGGTAGATTCAAGTTTTTTATCGTTTGTACTCCCTTTAGTCCATAACGCATAGAACCTTTACTGTCAGAAATATCCAGGCATACCCTGCGGGTTGCTTCAGCCACTGTTTTACCATCATACCACTGTACATTCATCTGCTGTACTTTCTGCTGTATTTTCTTCTAACATAGTTATGTTACTTTCTTCATCGATCATTGCATATGTATTGCTTGTACCATTTGAACCATACAAGGTTACTGGGATGATCTTGAATAATTGGCCAACTCGCGCTTCTTCACCGCTATACGAAAGTACTTTTTGTTCGTTTCCTGTTGGTCTTGTAACCACTTCATGTGAAGGTCCATGTAGCACTCTGTGGTGAAATCGGGTGCAACCATCTATATTACATATAACCCTGCTTTGACACTTAGCAGCATTATGTCCCTTCAAAAGACACGAAAAACAAAGTATTTTATTTTTAGCGATCTCCCAACGAACCTTTATGCTTGGGTTATCCGTCCATACTTTACACTCTTTTTCTGCATGTGTCTCGCTACATAGAGCACACTCTTGCTGCGCTTGACTTACCAACACAAATCTCGAACTCTTGTGTGTTAACATACTCTCCCCTCGTGGCAATCTGCCAACGATTCTAGCAAAGGCGCTCAGCCACACAGAAAAATCAGCGACTGTTGGATATGATTTCAATTCGTCCGAATATCAAATCCAGTCCATCTGCGCATCAACCGGCAACTTGCCTATAAGTTCGTCCAACAAGATGGGATTATTCAAGTGATGGCCACAATTGGCCGATGATAAGAAGGAAACCACACAGCGAACTTTTGTAGACAAACTGATAACCTGATCCAGGCGGTTACCGGTAATTTTGGGAGATTCCCTAATCTTTGCAATCTGTGATCGAATTAATATGTCCGGCCGACCAAAACGAAACTCTAGCTCTTCTATAATTTTAGGAACATCATCCGAATATATCATCATAGCCGCGACTGCTTCTCTTGCTTCACCAGTTAGGCACTTCTGTAGTCGCATCAGGTTCTGCCGGTTGCTATATTTGAATTCCTTTGTCGTATCGTTGAATTTAGATATAACAATGGCCACTGTTCAGCCGCACCAGAAAACGTAGGGACCTCATATAATTTTGTCGGACCTTCGCCACAAAATTTCGACTGGTCGGTAGCAGGCGGATAGACATTTACACTACTTATCGTCTTGTTAATCATCTCACCTGTCTTCTGGAAGGTTAGCTGCACCTCCCCATCCCACGTCAGGCGGTCTTGGACCTCCTGTGTATTTCGGTCTGTGACTAGTTTGGTCACTGCTGAACTTAACTCTTTCAGACCCATCAATATAGCTGCTATACTATTTTTCATTTCATCATCACTTTTTTCGCATATCGTCGCGTTTGCGATATCACTTTCTTCTATGTCACTCATATTTTTTCTTTTGCTTCTCAAATTATATTGAGTCATTTATTCACCACAAATTCTCTAGTTTAGTGATCCGTTGGGAATAATTTATTTGCCTCTATGGCTAGCTATGCTCCGGCTCACAGCAGTTGTTGATCACCAAACTCTCAGTTCACTATTCAAATTCTGTTTATATTTGTCGTTTTCTCTATACCAATTTCACAATGCAACTCTTCTATTTCATGATAAATGTTTCATAGAGTACATACAATTTTTAAGCTGGCCGCTTCATATACTCATAATTTCAATGTTTAGGAATGTATACCTGCAGACGATCGTACATACTCCATACATACGCACTATTTACACGAGACCGCGACAGGCACTCGCATACTATCAAAGTTCAGGAAAGTATACCGGCAGACGACCGTATATACTTTATACATAATCACTATTTACACGAGACCGCGACAGGCACTCGCATACTATCAAAGTTCAGGAAAGTATACCGGCAGACGACCGTATATACTTTATACATAAACACTATTTACACGAGACCGCGACAGGCACTCGCATACTATCAAAGTTCAGGAAAGTATACCGGCAGACGACCGTATATACTTTATACCTAAACACTATTCACTTTAGTGCGAGCCAGCACTAACAAGATAGGTGGAGAACCCAAACTGAGAACACACGTCACACAAAATTGAAAGATGTTGATTAATAATAAGGCAAACGTATTTTGTTAATGTTTATTCAAATAATAATGTGTTGTGCGTTTCAATTTTGTGTTTTGTCCCTACCGATCTTCAACTTCTACTCGTCACATTACAAAATTATCGATAATTTAGCTTTCATAGCTATGTTCACACTAGAATATACCCTATATATGGTAACACTTAAAAACTACGTTACAAATTTAAACTTATGCAAATCTTTACAGCAATCTTCTCAGCAGAGATCATCGCCATCCACAAAGTAGTTTTAATGAACCTGAACTCACGAAATCCTATCGCCATCTGCACAAACTTCGTGTTTGCAATTAATGCCATAAAAAACTATCATAACACATCCCACTAAACATTCTCAATCAGGGTAATGCTTCAATCGAATCAAGCGAAACAGTCAAAGTTAAATCTTGAGGAAGCGGACGCAGCCGCCAAACCTTCCCTTAATCTTCCACGACATCTTTAATATTTTTGACGTAACAAAACACATAAAAAACTGCATGAAGATAGAGCAAAAAAATGTTATTAGGTAAAACTAACAAGTACTACAAAACCCACAACACAAAAGCGACAAGCATCCGCGACTACGGTAATCTACCGCCGATAATGTCGGTATCCCGACGTTTAATCTCTAAGATTGTCCGCTTGAGATATATGCATATGTAAATTGTTTTTTTTTTTCTACTCTGTTTGTGTTTAATATGCTAAGGGTGTATCCTGTTTCTGTTAGGAATAAAAATCTGCGTTCCTCTATCGTTCCCTCTGTATATATTTTTCTCGTCTGTCAAATTGTTCAATGTCATAGCTTCTGGGGCAATCTGGTCTTATATTTTGGCTCTGGTTGCTACTCGCTTGATTATTGTGGAATATTCGGGGCAGTTGAAAATTTTTGGTATAGCTCTGGTTCTGCTGTTGGTTGTTGTAGTTTTGGTTTCGATTTAGTTTTTATTGGTCATTATTAGTTTGTCTTGTATTCTGGCTGCGTTGTCTTTCGTTGTCTCTGTAGTTATTTTTTGTAATTGTTCTTGTTGATTTTTGTTTTTTTGTTCAGTGTTGTTGTCTGACTTGTTGTCGTAATATTAGCCGACTTAAAAAAATCTAAAGTTAAGCTATACATTTGCAAAAGATGTCGACGGAAAAGCAAAATCAGTTTTTCATTCAAACACTGACTCAGATCGTAGCGAATCACCAGGCGCAGAGAGAAAACAACAATACTACTACCAGAAGAAGAAACCATATCGAAAAAAGAACTACGTTACTTTTCCACCTTCATTGGACAAGATGGAACACTTCATAGATTCATGGCATTGGTGGATTAGGTGATGAAAGATGAAAGAACATAGAGCGGACGCAGTCCAAGTCTTTAGTGCTGTGTCCAGACCAGAACAATACTAAACATAAATTCCAACAACATGGTATCAATGCAAGAATAAGTTGCGACACCACTATCGTCCCAGGCTGCAGCAGATGGGGCTGACAAGGAAAATCAACAACTGAAGGGTAACTAGCATCAGACGATGCATGTTTTCGAAATCAACGAAAGCCTTGTGTATTTTTTAAGCGCTTTACTAATTTAAAGTAAGCTTGAACTTCGCAATCTTTCATTTTTTATGATAGAAGTATAATTTCTATTTATATTATAGGTCTGTATGTATGTATTCTGGATGGAAGATCTGTAATGTGACAGTGTGAGTGACCATAGTGTTATTGTTTATTTTATTAGAGTGGATTGGAGTCCACAGTATGAAAGCAATTGTTTAATTTACATTAAAGTGGAGTGGAGTCCACAATGTGAAAGTAATTATGAAAGTGTCATTAAGGCTGTATTGGTCTTAAATAGGGTGGTAGGGGTGATAGGGAGAAATTGTATAACTCGCGCGGGTCAATGGTACAGCCTGCGTTTCAACAGAATTTCGCACCGTATAACCTACCTCTGGGGATCTATCTATCGCCAACTCTCTTAGCCTCTTCCTTTAAACCTGCCAAATGGGAAAGTATAGAGTTAAAGGAATTGCCAAATGCGGCCAGGGTCTTCTTTATTTCCTGTAACCTAACCGAAATCGGATTATAACCAGGAATAACAAAAAACGCAAACAAATTTTAAATAGCAGAGAATTAAGAATAGTCACTATCACCGGCACTACCCCCAGAGATTGATCACGAGCACAAACGTGACAACACAGAATTTAATTGTTGCGCTTACAATGTTTTTTGTTAGCTTTTATGCGAATATTATAGCTCGAAAGTTTGAGGAATAAAAAAAAGTCACAATGCAGTTTGAGTTATAAACAGGGTTTTAATTTGTTGATTATTT
>JBAMCM010000107.1:0-15531 GCA_037075145.1 Scaptodrosophila latifasciaeformis | reverse complement strand
CACATACACACACAAACACAAACACATACAAGAGCTGTCTGCGAACAGCATACAAACACATAAGACAACATATTCATGCCAAATAAAATTATTCCGATTGTTGAATTTATCAAGACTAGACGTGTTTTCATTTAATGGTTTCGAAAATAGGATACGAGACTGAGTAAAACATTGTTACCTCACCAAGCCACGGCTGGTAACTGGCGCAGTCGGATTCGTCATTGGACTGGAAGAAGAGCCGAGGACGAAGAACCCACGCAATGCAGATCGGGATAGTATTAATAACAAAGTAGGTGTCGGATGTGATAAATGGCAAAGTGAAAGTTTGACAAGATAAAATGTCACCTAGCTACATACATATGTATGTACATAAATACATAAATAAAGAGCCAACTAGGTGCACGGGTGATACAGGCGTCTAAGCCCACTCGCAACGTTCAATAAAGGGCCAACTAGGCTCACGGATGAAACAGGCGCCTATGCCCATCCACAACGAAGTGTTCAATTAGCATTTGTATTGTTTGCCGTGTTCTATTCGTTCACACGCTATCCTCTTTATGGCAGTGTGAGGTGCCGATTTCGTATTGGTCGAATAGTTCGCTTACATTATGATAGCTGATTTGAACATACACAAAATGTAGAATTTTATAAAACACGCATATTGGTTTTGGTTTTCGTCAGAAATAAGTCTAATGAATTCCAGTCGATTTTACAGTTCGGACGTCGCGACTATCCTGGCACCTAACGGTAAAAAAAATTTTTTTTGCGAATTTAAGCATCGAGGAAGTCGCTGTCGCCGATACACAGCTAGAAGCTGTACATATGCGTCCGAGAAGCACTACCCAAGTTCTGTTGCAGAGGGTGCAAAGACAATAATTCTAGCGAAAACAATAATTCTAGATAATTTTATTTTTGTTTGTGTTGTTTAATTCGGCTGTCGGTTCAACAGCTCTGGCGCCTGTCTGGTCGTTGACGATGCGTTGCGACAGTCTTCGCTACAACAGCGGGTACAACGGTAAAAATTTCAGTGAAATTTTCAGCCGTTAGTTCTGGCGTCTGCACCAGCGTCAACGACGCAATAACCCATGCCTATATAAAGACAATGCTACATTTCTTTGAGTCAGTCCCCAATTGTCGTCGAGCGAAACAGCAACTTAAAATCGGAGTTATTAATCTTGCATGCAATACGCATAAGACTTACAAATCAAAAGCGAAAAAATTATAAGTGAAAAAGTTATAAGTGAAAAAAAAAAAAAAAATTGGAACAACAATAGTGCTGCAAACATTTAATAATATGTACGTGTAACAAGTGAAAAGATACACACGCATTCGTATATACATACCCTGTTGCTGAACCAAAGTGCACAAACAAGCAGCAAGCAAAATACCAACTTTCAAAAACAAAAATCTTTACCAGCGATCACAATCATACACAACACAATTTTTCAATTTAAATAAATAATAAATATAAATTAATTGTTAAAGCACACAACATATAAATTATACAAAAACAAAAAATATTACACACAAAATACACAATAAGTAAAAGTAAGTACACTAAACACATACACTATACAAAAACAAAAATATTACTCATAAAAGATATTATATTTAATATATTATATACACACATATTTTTGTCCCTTATACAAATATTAATATGCATTCACATACTTTTTGTTTAATACACGCAGTTGAAATAGGAAATAATACATGTCAGCTAATCAAGGAAGAACCACAACCATAACGAGAAGTTTAGCTAGAGCAGCAGAAAGAGCAAAGGCTATTAGAGTTTTGCAGCCTCTAGAAATAGAAGTAGAAGAAAACACTTTATTACAAACCGACCGGACCACCATGTCGCAAAGAACCAATATAGACATAATGGACGAACTTCAAATACCCGATGCAATTAAACTATTACCCACGTATGATGGAGATAAAGAACTCCTAATAAAGTTTATTACAAGCGTAGAGCGCGTAATGAAGTTGTTCACCAACGTAGAAAAGTCAGAATATGGAGAATTACTACTAGGAGTAATTAGAGACAAAATAGTTGGACAAGCGGACCGGACATTAATTAGGGAGAGAGTAAAACTCAATTGGGTTAATATTAAACAAGCATTAGTCGATAATTTCGGGGAGTCAAGAAGTGAAGAACATTTATTGGACGACCTTCGTGAAATCCCATATAAAGGGTTATCTATAAAATTGCTATACCAAGAAGTATCAGGGATACGAGCAGCTATACTAGATATTCCAAGAAGTATCAGGCATACGAGCAGCTATACTAGATATTCTGGAGAGAGAAGAACTAGACGATGAAATACGTAAAATAAAAGAAAATTCATATGAAAAAACATTTATACAAAAGTTTATAGCCGGACTGAAAAACCCGTTAAAATGGACGGTAAAAGCCCAGAAGCCAAAAACACTAAGACAGGCAAATGAAATAGCAAAGGAGTTCAGAGATGAATATATGAGAGATAGAGCTAGGGAAGACTACGAGAGACAAAACCAAAAACGGGTACGCTACAGCTATAAAAATAACAGTAATAGTCCAAATTACGACGCAAGACAGCAAAACAACAACCGTTATAACACAAACACACAATAACCAATTAATACAAATTACAATAACAATCAACAATAACAAGAGAACAGTAACCGGGGACAACGAACCAATAACGGAAACTACACCAACAACACCATGAGAAACCAAGAACAAAATGACTATAGAAATTATAGCAACAACAGGGGACAACAGTATAAAAGGAGTAGTTATTCAGGATTTACGGGACAAGAGCGGAGCCAACGAGGGTCCGTGGGAGCAGGAGGACCCGAAAAATCAAAGAGAACACACCAAAACTCCAGTAGGGGATTTGTTGAAGTCAACAATACAGAAGAAGTCCCAAATTTTTCAATAAATGCCTCGGACATTCCCCCGATCATACCACAAAACCAAAATGTAGAGGAGCATTAATCTATATTTTAATCGAATCGCCATTTGGCAGACCGTTAAAATTCTTAATAGAGAGCGGATCAAATGTTTCATTTATTAACCCAGACTTCGCACCCCTAAGCAAACAACAAAATTTACAGCATCCAATGCAAGTTAAAACAGTCCTAAGCACACATAATATATACAAAAAAATTACGTACAAACTATTCAAGGAATTCAAACAAAGTGGCGAATTTACCTTTTTCTTATTTAAATTCGACGAATTTATTGACGGAATCATTGGAATAGACCTTTTAACATTTTTAAACGCAAAAATTGATATCGAAAATCTAATCTTAATAACCCCCAATACAAAAATCGAGTTACTCCAAAGAGAAAAGAGATCAGAATCCCCAATAAAACTAGATGCTAGGACAAGAACTTTAGTAGAAATACCATTAACAGAAAGGGAAGGAGAAATTTATATAAATGAAATAGTAATACAGAAGGGAATATATATTAACGAGGGCATTTACAGAACAAATAATTACACAGCCAAAGTAGAAATAATAAAGGAAACCGATCAAGACAAAGTGATAAATGCCAACTATCCGATACAGGTAGAAGAATATAATGCAGAAAGTTTTACAGAAATAGACACGGCAAAACATACAAATATTGAAAACAATGACAATAGAGTTAAACTCAACATAAGAACAGAACACCTGTAATGGTCAGCTATATGTGCCATTGTAGATCAATTTGCTTGTGCGATTATTCAAACGAATGCAACGGCTTGTTATAGCATTTAGCTTTCGTTCGCACTGAGCATGCGCCCGCGCCACCTGTACGATTGTTTCGGTTACAGTAGACAGTGGGCTTAAGATGACGAACACTGCAAAGATACCTGTCATACTAAGCGGAAAAGGGGTTTGACATAGGGCTATATCGGAAATAATTCGTCTAGCTAGACTTCTTTTTGCCCATGCTGTCGACTAGGACGGTCACGTATACCTGACCGGGGAAAAAAAAAAAATTCATCTGTTCGCCTGGCATTTGTTCGCCAGGAAAATTTTAATTAAGGAGAAGAATAATTGTATTCTTGAATTGGATTGAGTGAGTAAAAAAAAAAAGAAAAAAAAAAAGATTGTTTTTTGCTTGGTGCGAAATTCAAGCAGTTCTTCTTGGTCTTTTTTTCAATTTAGAGCGGCTGCGGCTACAGGCAGCCCAATAATCCATCTACTTCTTGCTGCGCTTTATAATTCGCTCCACATTTTACTCTCCATTCTGCCGTCACCAATCTTTGGGAGTTACTTGTCGAAATAGTCAGCAAGCAGAAAAAAAGAGAGAAGGAAATAAAATCGCACCCAGACCTCCATAATCCACATACAATTAACATACAACAAAGGACTACACTCGAAAGATCTTTCGTCGTGGGAGTATCCAATGTGAGTAAAAAAAAAAAAAAAAAAAAAAAAAAAACAAAAAACAAAAAAACAAATAAATCTATTTATAATTATTTGAGTTAAGTTATGATTAACGCCAACCAATCGAGCTAAATTAACGCCAGGTTATTTTATTATTTTTACATCTATTTATAGCTAGTGTCTTTTGGTCACAACCGTTCAAAAAAAAAAAAAAACAAAGAAGTAACTGAAGTTATAAAGATAAGAAAAACAGTCAGACCATATGATCCGTTCATGCGTTATTATATATATATATTTTTTTTCTGTTCTCTCTTTTATTCTTTTTTGCGAATTATTTGATGATGAATTTGTATAAATTGTTGTAAAATAAATAGACTAAGATGAATTGCTAAAGAATTTTTGTTGTTGACATAAGGGAGCGTCTATAGTATGGGTTATCTGTACAACCTCTCTTTTACAGATCATGGTCGGGTGGGTAAAGATTTGGTTCTGGCACTTTCCACCTTCCGCCAGGCCAATGTTGAGGAATCTCCCTTCAAATTTACGAGTAGAGTAGGAGTTGGTATTTCATTTCATATCTAGTTAGTAGTTATTTTTTCTCGAATTGTTCTAATTTTTTTCCGACTTAGGGACTCTGAAATTATTTTTGTGTAGGTTGCCATCATATCCAGCCCCTTACCCCCCCACAGACCGAACTGAGCACGGCAATCAAAGGGTCCCTAATGCTGTAGATATGATCGGCTGAGATAATGTGCTGCCTGACCATCGCCGCATTTATAACCTTTGTGTTAACATTTCTTTTTTTCAAACCTCACACAATTACAAAATGGCGCTCAACGTGGGGCAATCATTGTTGCTTTGGCTCAGATGATCCTTAATTAGGATTCGCTGCTGAGAGATGAAAATATCAACAACTTTGATTGAACCGAAAACCTTTCTTAGTGTGCATTTGTAGTCGCGGTGCTAGTGAGTCCTAATTTGGCTGATGCTCTGGATTTTAATTATCTGCCGTATAGGAAGAAAATCGACCGAGCTATTGGTGAAATTTGTACTCTACTTTTTCAATAGTAAAAATCACTGACGCTACTTCTAAAAATTTCTAATAATAATTCCGGCTATTAGGAATGCATACTAATAGAAAACTTGCTAATTTTTTTTTTTTTTTTTGATTTTTATGTTCTTTATCAATTGTCTTTATGACTTGGGGGACCCAACACACCTTCTGGAATTCGAGTGAATGTCCAATCGTTTACTTCGACCGAAGATTTGCTAGTTGGTTATTCGTCAACTGAACAATAGGAAGACATAGGAATCTGCGTTGTTTTAGATTTGGTATTAATACTGGACCTTTCATTTCTGCCAAGGATACAATTTATATGCTGAAGCGTATACTTGTCCGGCAACCAAATGAGATACTTGTAATCATCCAAAGCTAATTATTTTCGTTCAATAGTCCATTTTCCATAGTCAATTCGGAGATTCCTTAGACACCAAAAAAAAAAAAAAAAAAAAAAAAACTACTTTATGTAGTTTAATTATTGCCCATATAAATAGTAGGCTACCCTAATGTCAATTTCATTATAAAATGCCACTTCAACATAGTTTTGAAATGAACCAGCCTCCAGCATCGGTTGAGGTTGACCTTTGTATCATATGCAGTCAGGTAATGACTAACACCCAAACGTGCTGCATTACAAATTGTAATCACATTTTTCACAAAAGATGTATGGACAACAGACTAAAGACCCATTCGGAGTGTCCGAGCTGCCTTGTAGTAGTTCAAAGCCAAGATCTGAAAGTTGTAGTAGGAAATTGTTCGCCGGTAAAGGAACCGAATCCCGGTGTACATCGCCCAGTTACTCGCGCCTTAGCTAGAACACTAAACCCGCCGCCACTACCGGTCGAAGCACACATTCAAGTAGTTGATCCTCCCTCATTCGAAGGTAGTAGTGGTAACTTAGTTGCTGATGTCAGCCATAGCACAAATAGAGCCGAAGTAGCAGCTCGAAATCCACAACCACAGCGAAGGGGACAAGGAAGGCCCACCAGGCAACGAAGGCAACCCAGGCGGAGTGAGATGGAAATAAATAATATAGAATTCATTATTCAACAGACGGTTACTAGAGTACTGCAGTCAATGCATTTACACAACCCTGTTGCACCTCAAGCTCCTGGGGATATTATTTCGTGCCCGAGCAGAAGTCCTCTAGGTTCGTCCAGGCAATCCTTTACCCAAAATCGAATTGCCGAGGTAATTCAAAAATGGGGAATTCACTTCGAGGGTACGTCTAATAGCTTGCCGGTAGAAGAATTCCTTTATCGAGTGAAAGTTTTAGCACAGGAAAACCTAGAAAATGACTTCGAAGCACTTAGCCGCAATGTACACCTGCTGTTGGTGGGGAAAGCTAAAGATTGGTATTGGCGATACCACAAGCAAGCAGATAATAGAAACTGGACAGAATTTTGTAAGGCCATTCGGAATCAATATAAAGATGTCCGGACCAAGAGTGAACTGCGTGAGCAGATTCGATCTCGGAAGCAACGGCCAGGGGAATCATTCGAATCTTTCTATGAGAGTATATGTCAACTAATGGATAGGCTACCAGAACCACTGGAAGAAGATGAAGTAATAGATGTCGTTCAAAATAATCTTCTAACTGAAATCAAGGAAAGGTTGTTGTTTGAAGAAATTTATTCCCTGGCTCATTTAAAGCGATTAGTCCAAAAAAGAGAAAATTTTCTTAGAGAAATTGGCAGGAATCGGCAGTTGCCAATCAAACCCAAAGAGCCCCGACCATAGTGTGTATACGCAATGAGTACGGATAACCTGGCATCAGACATAGAACTGGAACCCTCAGACGAAGTTGCTGCTTTGCAAAAGACTAGTAAGCTTATTTGCTGGAATTGTGAAACCCCAGGTCATCGTTGGGAAGATTGTTTATCTGAGAGACGCGTGTTTTGTTACGGTTGTGGTGCCCCTAATATTTACAAGCCGCAATGTCAAAATTGTTTAGTGAAGTCGGAAAACCGCAAGCAGGAGGCAACCAAAATCACTTGGAAGCCTCCAAACTAAAAAAGCATGAACTTTCGGAGTCGAAAAATTATATAGTAAATAAGCAAGGCAAGGAGCTTCATAATGATGTTAAAAAGGAGAATTTAGAAAATAGGTTGAAGTTTATGCCATATCATGAACGTTGGCAAAAATATATTGAAGTTAAACATAAAATATTTGCGGATAAATTGAAAAAATATCATAGATATACAAAAAGGCAAAGGAATTATTACAGTAGTCTGCGTATGCAGAAAAAGTTGTTTGTCGCTAGTATTTTTCATAATCAAGTGGATAGGCGAAGTTATGTTAAAGTAGTTTTTCTGGATTTTGAAGTACTAGGTTTGCTGGACTCTGGTGCAAATGTTACATGTATTGGCTCTGAATTAGCGTAAAAAGATTTTAAAAAATATTATCAGTACAAATCCCTCAATTTGGGAGTAAAAACAGCGGATGGAAAAAACCACTTAATTACAGGCCTGCTTAACGTAAACGTGCGGTACCAAGACGACGAAAAGCTTATGAAGATTTTTATTGTGCCCGCGATAAAACATGACTCAACACTTGGCACTGATTTTTGGCAGTTATTTCAGTTAGCCCCAGGGATTATTGGCCCTCAAGTTTGTTCGTTGTCTGCAGCACCTATTAACAATAAGGAGACATTTCCTATGTCGGAAAGTGAGATGCAGCAATTAGAAGTAGTGAAAGGTCTCTTCCCGGATTTTTCAAAACAAGGCTTGGGCAAGACTCCATTGATACAACATCACATAGACGTCGGAGACGCTAAACCAATCAAGCAACGGTATTATCCAGTCAGCCCAGCGGTGGAGAAACTGCTCTACGCGGAGATAGACCGTATGTTGAATTTGGGAGTCATTGAGCCTTCCCACAGTGCGTGGAGCTCACCTATGAGGTTGGTGATAAAACTTAATAAACTTCGTCTTTGTTTAAATGCACGCAAGTTAAATTAGGTAACCAAAAACGACGCCTATGCCTTGCATAGTATTGAGGGTATTTTTTCTCGATTACCAAAAGCCAATATCATTTCCAAGCTTGATCTCAAAGATGCTTACTGGCAGATTGATTTGTCAGAGGAGTCCAAGCCGTTAACTGCTTTTACGGTTCCCGGTAGGCCGTTATACCAGTTCACCGTTATGCCATTCGGACTATGTAATGCGCCTTCTACTATGTGTAGGCTAATGGATGAGCTAATCCCTCCAGATTTACGATACTGTGTCTTTGTATATTTAGATGATCTCTGTATAGTATCAGAAAGTTTCTCTGAACATTTGTCAGTCTTAATCCGAATAGCGGAGCAATTTAAAAAGGCCAACTTAACACTTAATGTAAATAAAAGCAAATTTGCTGTGACTCAGATTGATTATCTTGGATATGTGATTGGAAAATGAGGAATAACGACGGATCCTACAAAAGTAGATTGCATCATAAATTGGCCCAGACCAAAGAATCTAAAGCAAGTGCGCGGATTCTTGGGAGTTTGCGGATGGTACAGACGCTTCATTAAAAATTTTGCCGAGGAGACTCTTCATATTACGGAAGTATTGTCGACAAAAAAGTCGTTCAAATGGACAGACCAAGCTCAAGCAAGTATGGATCGCTTAAAGGTCTTGTTAACCTCGACTCCGTTACTACAAAATCCAAATTTTAGTAAAAAATTCTTCTTACATTGTGACGCCAGCGATTATGGAGTGGGAACTGTATTAGTCCAGCTGGATGAAAACAACGAAGAAAAGCCCATCGCGTATATGTCAAAAAAATTAAATAAAAGTCAACGCAATTATAGTGTCACGGAACGGGAATGCTTAGCTGTCATTCTCGCCATAGAAAAATTCCGCTGCTACCTAGAACTCCAGGAATTCGAAGTTGTCACGGATCATTCTAGCTTGCTTTGGTTATGTCGACAACAGAATGTATCAGGTCGTCTAGCTAGGTGGATTTTTCGATTGCAGCCGTTTAAGTTTTCTGTGTCTCACCGAAAAGGTAAAGATCATGTTGTACCCGATGCTCTTTCCAGACTCTTTGAACATGAAGTCGATAGTTTAGAGCTGACTGGCCTCCAAATCGATTTAGAGTCTCCTGAATTTGTTGCTGAGGAATACCAGTCTTTGAAAACCACTATTCGTTCAAATGAGGAAAAGTTCCCCGATGTAAAAATCGTAGATAAATATGTGTATATTCGAACTGATCATACAAGGGGAGACCAATCTAGAGACAATTTGTGTTGGAAACTTTGGATTCCAAAAGGTCTCCGATCAAACGCTCTTTATCAGGCGCACGACAGTGTTTTATCTGCTCATGGAGGAATTCAAAAAACCGTTGATAAATTGAAACGAAATTTCTTTTGGCCAGGACTGTCCAAGGATGTGCGAGAGTACATCCAAAAATGTGACACGTGTAAGGAGACCAAAGCCCCAAATGTTATTCTTCGCCCGCCAATGGGTAAGCCAAGCGAATCCGTTAGACCCTTTCAAAGACTGTATATTGATTTATTAGGCCCTTACCCTCGAAGCAAAAATGGCAACATTGGGCTTTTTATTGTTCTGGACCACTTTAGTAAGTTTCATTGGTTGTGTCCTCTTCGGAAATTTACAACGGGGCCTATCATTTGCTTCTTAGAAAAAAACCTCTTTCATTGTTTTGGAGTACCAGAACAATTAATTAGTGATAACGGAGTGCAATTCCGAAGTAATGAGTTTGCGGCCTTCCTATCTAAATACGGAGTGCAGCATATTCGCACAGCTTTATATTCTTCCCAAAGTAATTCTGTTGAACGTGTTAACCGTTCTCTTCTGTCTGCTATTCGATCGTATCTTAAACAAGACCAACGCTATTGGGACGAATATATAACGCATATATCCTGTGCATTGAGATCTTCAATTCATTCATCTTTAGGGTGTTCACCTTATAGGGCTCTTTATACCCTGTACCTAAAAAGGTACAAGGGTATATTAAGTTTGTGCAAATGTATGTAACATAGAGAAGGAGACGTCGGAGACCCCCCAAAGTTACCCACAATATGATCAGGGTGACTAGAGAAATTGATATAGCCATGTCCGTCCGTCTGTCCGCGCGTACGCCTAGATCTTAGAGACTATAAGAGCTAGGATAACCAAACTTGGGATTCGGACTCCTTATGTGTGTACGCTGGTCCAGTTTATTTTTTTCTCCCCCCGCCCCCCCTTCCACCACCTCATTTTTTCAAAGCCACATAATTTCTAAACCTTTCGGATTTAAGTATTAGTTGCTTCTAAAAAGTTGTTAGGAATCTAAAAATCTTTCGATTGATATCAAACATGACTAAAATTGGACCATATTAACTCGAGATATACAAAATACAAATTTTGAGGGTCAAGATTTTAATTCCCCTTGCCTAACTGGCAAACTGCCGAATGAGCAGTCCGATAAATGGCGTGCTTGCAATATTGTGAACAATGTGTTTTTGGATTCAAAGGAATATTAAGACCAGAGGTTTTATGTGAATGCAGGCGACCAGGGTTACCACCCGACTAGGGTTGCCACCTTTTTTTTTAATTCCGTCTACTAGGTACAGGGTATCCCAAACTCGGCCGCGCCCGAGTTTAACGTTCGGCTTCATTTTGGATTAGACTTAATACAGCATGGCGGCGAATATAAGCTGTTAAAAGAGTTATCCATGCTAGAGGAACCTTTGTTTTTGAGCCGAGAAGAGAGTCTTAAAGTAATTAGGAACCAAATAAAACTCAATCAAAGGAAAGCTCAGGAACGGAATGAAAAAACCTATAACCTGCGATCTAAGCCAGTGACGTATAAGGTTGGTCAAGAAGTGTTTAGGAGGAATTTTAATTTAAGTAATTATAGCAATAATTATAACAAAAAATTAGCTCCCCAATTTTTGAAGTGTAGGGTCAAAAAGAAATTGGGAAATGCTTATTATTTATTAGAAACCCTTACTGGCAAGGAACTAGGAACCTTCCATGCCAAAGATATACGAACCTGATTCCAGCTAATCTTCCTCCTGAATAGTCGTCAGAATTATCTGGCCTTGTAATGGTCAGCTATATGTGCCATTGTAGATCAATTTGCTTGTGCGATTATTCAAACGAATGCAACGGCTTGTTAAAGCATTTAGCTTTCGTTCGCACTGAGCATGCGCCCGCGCCACCTGTACGATTGTTTCGGTTACAGTAGACAGTGGGCTTAAGTTGACGAACACTGCAAAGGTACCTGTCATACTAAGCGGAAAAGGGGTTTGACATATGGCTATATCGGAAATAATTCGTCTAGCTAGACTTCTTTTTCCCCATGCTGTCGACTAGGACGGTCACGTATACCTGACCGGGAAAAAAAAAAAATTCATCTGTTCGCCTGGCATTTGTTCGCCAGGAAAATTTTAATTAAGGAGAAGAATAATTGTATTCTTGAATTGGATTGAGTGAGTAAAAAAAAAAAAAAGAAAAAAAAAAAAAAAGATTGTTTTTTGCTTGGTGCGAAATTCAAGCAGTTCTTCTTGGTCTTTTTTTCAATTTAGAGCGGCTGCGGCTACAGGCAGCCCAATAATCCATCTACTTCTTGCTGCGCTTTATAATTCGCTCCACATTTTGCTCTCCATTCTGCCGTCACCAATCTTTGGGAGTTACTTGTCGAAATAGTCAGCAAGTAGAAAAAAAGAGAGAAGGAAATAAAATCGCACCCAGACCTCCATAATCCACGAAAAGAAAAAAAATAAAATAAAAATTAAATAAAAATAAAAATAATTTAAAAACCAAAATCACCAATTCAACGGAATATAATCAGTTCAAATTAAACAAAGTGAAAAAAAAAAACAATTTATAATTTTTTTTTGGTGTGTGTGAACCAAAAGTACCAGAGCAGTACGGCTGATCCGAAGTGCACTACAGATAAATTCAAAAAAAAAAAAAAAAAAAAAAAAAAAAAAACTGTTTTATAAAATCGATATGTTAAGCTCACACTGATTAGGCAGCTATAAATAGCCCCGTCTAAAGAAAAGAAACTAAAAAAAAAAAAAAAAAAAAAAAAATCATAAGGTCTGTGCCTAAGCTAAAAAAAAAAAATCCCAACGTTATCTTCGGGGTGCCGAAGATTACAGACTCTTTTCGAAATTGTTTCTGCCGTAAATCACATGAACGGGGTTGGTCAGTTAATAGGGCCGATTTCGATTTGTATGACAGCTATATGATATAGTAGTCCGATTTTAATAAAATTTAGCAAAAACGCGTATATTTATGTAGAAAACGTGTTGGCCGAGTTTTGAAAAGATCAGTCAATAAATGTGCGAGTTATTCCCTAAACCGATTTAGGTTCGTATGGCAGCTATATGATATAGTAGTCCGATCCTTACAAAATTTGGTATATATATTAATTGCTATAAAAAACATATGCGTGCTTAATTTGAACAGGATCGGATAATAAATGTGGGAGCTATTGCCTAAACCGATTTAGGTTCGTATGACAGCTATAAGATATAGTCATCCGATCCGGGCAAAATTTGGTACAGTTATCTATCGTTATATAAAACACACGCATGCCAATTTTCAAAAGGATCGGATAATAAATGTATAATATGATATAGTGGTCCGATCCGACCGATTCAAACTAGTGTACTACCTAGGTAAAAAAGAAGGCTAAATACCAAGTTTCAGCAAAATAGCTTTTAAGACGACGGAGTAAATCGCATAGAAACAGACGGACAGACGGACATGGCTATATCGACTCCTCTAGTGATTCTAAGTATTCTAGATGTAACTTTTGTGGGTCTACGATGTTTGGTTCTGTGCGTTACAAACATCAGAGCAAAGTGAATAGACTCCTTTTTCTTCAAAAAGAGTCTAAAAAAAAAAAAAAAATCCCAACGTTATCTTCGGGGTGCCGAAGATTACAAACTCTTTTCGAAGTTGTTTCTGCCGTAAATCACATGAACGGGGTTGGTCAGTTAATAGGGCCAATTTCGATTTGTATGACAGCTATATGATATAGTAGTCCGATTTTAATAAAATTCAGCACAAACGCGTATAATTATGTAAAAAACGTGTTTGCTGAGTTTTGAAGAGATCAGTCAATAAATGTGCGAGTTTTGTGCGAGTTTCTCTTAAAACCAATTTAGGTTCGTATGGCAGCTATATGATATAGTCGTCCGATCCATACAAAATTTGGTACATATATTAATTGCTATAAAAAACATATGCATATTAAATTTCAACAGGATCGGATAATAAATGTGGAAGTTATTGCCTAAACCGATTTAGGTTCGTATGACAGCTATATGATATAGTGGTCCGATCCGACCGATTCAAACTAGTGTACTACCTAGGTAAAAAAGAAGGCTATATACCAAGTTTCAGCAAAATAGCTTTTAAACTGACGGAGTAAATCTGATATGTACAGACGGACAGACGGACAGACGGACAGACGGACATGGCTATATCGACTCCTCTAGTGATTCTAAATATTCTAGATGTAACTTTTGTGGGTCTACGATGTTTGGTTCTGTGCGTTACAAACATCAGAGCAAAGTGAATAGACTCCTTTTTCTTCGAAAAGAGTCTAAAAATGCCAACGTTATCTTCGGGGTGCCGAAGATTATCGACTCTTTTCGCAGTTGTTTCTGCCGCGTATATTTATGTAGAAAACGTGTTGGCCGGGTTTTGAAAAGATCAGTCAATAAATGTGCGAGTTATTCCCTAAACCGATTTAGGTTCGTATGGCAGCTATATGATATAGTAGTCCGATCCTTACGAAATTTGGTATATATTTTAACTGCTATAAAAAAAATATGCGTGCTAATTTTGAATAGAATCGGATAATAAATGTGGGAGTTATTCGCTAAACCGATTTAGGTTCGTATGACAGCTATAAGATATAGTGATCCGATCCGAGCAAAAATTAGTACAATTATCAATCGTTATATAAAACACACGCATGCCAAATTTCAAAAGGATCGGATAATAAATGTGGAAGTTATTGCCTAAACCGATTTAGGTTCGTATGACAGCTATGTGAAAGAGTGGTCCTATCTGGCCGATTCAAACTAGTGTACTACCTAGGTAAAAAAGAAGGCTATATACCAAGTTTCAGCAAAATAGCTTTTAAACTGACGGAGTAAATCTGATATGTACAGACGGACAGACGGACAGACGGACAGACGGACAGACGGACAGACGGACATGGCTATATCGACTCCTCTAGTGATTCTAAGTATTCTAGATGTAACTTTTGTGGGTCTACGATGTTTGGTTCTGTGCGTTACAAACATCAGAGCAAAGTGAATAGACTCCTTTTTCTTCGAAAAGAGTCTAAAAAAACAAAAAAAACAAATAAATCTATTTATAATTATTTGAGTTAAGTTATGATTAACGCCAACCAATCGAGCTAAATTAACGCCAGGTTATTTTATTATTTTTACATTTATTTATAGCTAGTGTCTTTTGGTCACATACGTTCACAAAAAAAAAAAAAAAAAAAAAAAAAAACAAAGAAGTAACTGAAGTTATAAAGATAAGAAAAACAGTCAGATCATATGATCCGTTCATGCGTTATTATATATATATATATTTTTTCTGTTCTCTCTTTTATTCTTTTTTGCGAATTATTTGATGATGAATTTGTATAAATTGTTGTAAAATAAATAGACTAAGATGAATTGCTAAAGAATTTTTGTTGTTGACATAAGGGAGCGTCTATAGTATGGGTTAAATTTTTTTTTGTTGGGGTATCTGTACAACCTCTCTTTTACAGATCATGGTCGGGTGGGTAAAGATTTGGTTCTGGCACTTTCCACCTTCCGCCAGGCCAATGTTGAGGAATCTCCCTTCAAATTTACGAGTAGAGTAGGAGTTGGTATTTCATTTCATATCTAGTTAGTAGTTATTTTTTCTCGAATTGTTCTAATTTTTTTTCCGACTTAGGGACTCTGAAATTATTTTTGTGTAGGTTGCCATCATATCCAGCCCCTTACCCCCCCACAGACCGAACTGAGCACGGCAATCAAAGGGTCCCTAATGCTGTAGATATGATCGGCTGAGATAATGTGCTGCCTGACCATCGCCGCATTTATAACCTTTGTGTTAACATTTCTTTTTTTCAAACCTCACACAATTACA